>OX421446.1:7437321-7439821 GCA_949126865.1 Montipora capitata
CAAAATGAAAGCGGTAGCGTTATGTTTATACTAACAAGTGATGGCATCCATTTCTTTCAAGTAGAGTAGTTTTAAAAAGTCCAAAATCTCATCAGCGTTTTTCTCTGGCAGTGGGATCTCCTTTGCCGTTGCTTCTGTGAATAAAGCAGAATTTAGCATTGCCTTAAACACAGGGGAATGGAGACTCAACAGTTGCCGATGAACATGGAACTTCTCCTTCTCCACAACAAGAATTACGTCACTTCCTTCCCATGGTTCAGAAAATGGATGCTTGTCAAACACTGAAAGCAACAGAAAAACAAGTAACATTTGGGAGTTTAAGCAGGGACAACGGCAACGTCAACGATAACGTCACTCCTAGCCATAACTGAGCGCATATAGAGTCTCTTAGATGCCTTAGTAACAAGGTAATCTGGTCAGAGTTTTTCTCTGTCCTTGTGTGGGCCCATTTCCATAAGTAGGGCTAACGATCACATGGTTCATGTGGGGTACAAAACTAGCACTTTTCATTACACTCTAATCAGTTAAGTGCTGCACGGCCAACATTTGTAAAACGTAACCCTTCCTTGTACTTGTACATTTTCTTAGAGGCCGCGAGTGCCAGACCGGTGAAAGACTGCGACTTGAATCAAGCTTCCTGTTCTTCTCAAAGTGAAACCAATCCAAATGCTTTACAGACAAATGAGGAAGTATGATTGGACATATTCCTCTGCGAATGGCTTCTTGTGTAATCAGATTTCTTAAGAGGAGAACCAAAAAAAGCCAGTGAAATCAGGAAATCAATTAATTTTCTGTAATCTGTATAGACAATTAATTCGATTCTTTTAAGACTGATAAAATACAGTGTATGTGCATTTTTTCTTTATATTCTTATGTGTTCTATTCATGTGCATAGGCAATTTCGATAAAAAACCAGACACTTCCCACTGAGAAAGTTTTGTCTCCTGTACATGTACTTCCCAGAAATGCGATGTTACAACACCTTAGTATCCAACTTCCGCCCTATTATCTGTCAAGTATCTGTCCAGTGGTCGCTTACGGGAGGTCAAAAACAAAAGAAAATTTCAAACTTTTAGCTCTAAAAGTGGTCGCGGTCGCTTACGAGTGGTGGTCACTTACAAGAGGTCCCAAATACAGTGATTTGACTCAGAAACTTTCAGTATTTTGGAAAACTGGTCGCTGAGGAGAGGTGGTCGCAACCGGAGGTTCGATTGTATACTGTAGGTCGTGGATGAGGACTAATACATCTCCTGCTGGAACTCTTGTTTACTGTTCATTATTTATTGTTCATTACCTCTGTCGATCTAGTTATGTGATAATTGCACTGATCCAGTGAACATATATTTGAGTTGCAAAGTAATTATTGAAACTTTGATTGTTTCATGAGTTTAGGTCTACCAATTTTTCTTCAAAATCGGGGACAAATTGTTTGGATACCCAATATAAAACAGTCAGGTAAAAAAATGTCGTAAATACTCTCAGTTTTATCAGGAATAATACACAAACACCGATGACAAACAGAGCATTTTTTTGAGTAATTAGAGTAGAGTAACTTACTCAGACTATTAATTTTTCCTTAGAATAATTTTTCAAAGCACTGACGTCGCATTAAATCTTTCTTTCCTTTTTTTATGTAGAGCTGCCTGTTGAGACTGCAATGATTTTTTTATCGGAAAAACTAAAAGACGATTGCATGACAGAAAACTGAGCATTATTCCTGATAAAGTTAGATAAAAAGTTAAACGAAATTGAATCACAACCTGGACAATATTTGTTTCTTTACATATCAGTTTGTGTTGATAACGCAATGATAAAGCAATAATGTTCCTATTAAATTTATACATATATGGTATGCACAGTTAAACATCGATTATTCAGACGTTAATTGTCACAATTTTTTTCTGGTCAAAATTTGTTCGTGAATATTAATTAATAAGGATGAAAAATGCTACTTTAAAAGCGTGTGTCACCTTGCTTTTATTCTTGCTACTTAAATACACTTTCCATCTGAAACTCATTGTTAGAGGTAAAGCACTGAAGATGATATGAAATTCTGACTCCGAGCAGTTTTGTCGCTTAGTGAAATCCTATGCTATATTGCTAATTCAGCCTTTGCATCGATTTATTGCGATCTTCTCTCTGTCGTTACCTTTATTCGGAAATAATTTTCCAAAATCACTGCGATCGGATTTTTTTCTCCTCGTTTGGTCACGACGAGGCATAATTTAGATTTTCTCCTTCCTGACACTGCAAATCAAACAGTAATTTTCATATACGATTTTTTGTCGGAGGTTCCCCTTATTTACATATCCAGCCTGGCATCTAATGCAATATGATTGGCTCATTCGGAGCATGCGCATGCAAGTAATTCAGGGCTCTCTCTTTTCCCGCCTAGGTTCCAGGCCTATTTTCAGGGCGGGGTAAGAGGGAGTCTCGGAACAGGACTAGAATATCCGTTGGCATAAAAACAGCTGACACCTCGGTCTTCTGCTTATGTTTA
>OX421446.1:7444821-7464821 GCA_949126865.1 Montipora capitata
ACAAAAAATTAATTAATCGAGGTAAGAGCTACAGCTGTATATGTATTATAATCGGAGTTAACTGTGTAGTGCTAGAGTTTCTATCCCATATGAACCATGTGAGCATTAGCCCTACTGATGGAAATGGGCCCACACAAGGACAGAGAAAAACTCTGACCAGGGTGGGAATATAATATAATGTCAGTCACATCGCATTCCGAACTACTAACAGTAGAAGTGATATACCGGTATTAACTGTCGCCATAAACACCTCACAGGGCATTCTCTTTTTGCATTGCTTGGCATTGATAAACTACTTCATTGGCTGTGATCCCCTGGCTCTATCATTACAAGCCGAACATTAAATTTTTTGAAGTCATTTAATTTTAAATACAAAGGAACCGCCATTAACCGGCCAGGTCCCTCTATTAAGCGGCCATTAATCAAAGTCCCAAAATAATTGTAGAATAATATTGTAAATCATGCAAACCTCTGTTATGCTCCCGTGGACAACTTTTAGCCGTCCTGATGAGAGTTCTCCTATTGTTTTCACCTCTATTAAACAGCCACCAAGAGTTTAATACACTTAGTTTGGCTTTTCAGCGACAGACTTCCTTGCAAAATGTTTTAAGATTAATTATGCACCTGGAATGCAATGTTTCAGTTACAGACATAGCTCCCTTTTCTGGTTAGAAAATCAACTCAGTAAATATGCCATAGTTTAGCTATAGACTGTTCATGTTAAGTTGGGAGAACCTCATCTCAACATTTTGAGAATTTGTTTTTCTAACAGTACTGTATTCTTGTTCGGTATTAGAGCTCTCTCTTCCACGAAAGTTGTCACAAGCCTCTAAAGGTGTTTGTTTTATAATAAGGTGATGTTTCTTCTAACGATTTATGCTAATTTCAGGCAAACCTCTTTTAAGCGGCCACTAGCTGTTTCCCCGAGGGTGGCCACTTAATAGTGGTTTCATTGTACATAACTGATTTGAAGCTCTTTTGCCACAAGGGATCATTTTATCAATTCTCAAAACCTTTTCTCTTGATTACATATTGATAGTCAGAAAAAATAGGATTTTGCCATTCTGACATTCTGCCATTTTGACTCCATTACATTGTAATTTGGTTGTTTTTCTGGTTTTTGCCTGTCAAATCACTGGTCGTATACCTTGTGCAAAATAATAACTGATCTATAATGTCACAATTCTAACTGCAGATAAAAGGATGTTTGACAACTTACAGAAATATTCCATTTACAATTGCCTGTAAAGTTTTGACTACATGATTGTATAGCATTTCAATGGTTAAAAAAAAAAAAGCTAATGAGATAGATGACTATTGAAAATTCTCTGTGCTGATTTGTTTTTTAAATGGCCACCAGCCATTTTGTTCAGGTGACAGACGATGAAATTTTAAGTTTTTAAAGAAAATGCATACTTATATACTTATATTCTTATATACTTATATATACTTATATATATAAGTATATATTATATACTTATATTCTTATATTCTTATATACTTATATACTTATATACTTATATTCACCTCAGGCTTGGTGAATATAGGTGAATAAAAACCTTTCAATAACAAAATACTTCATTTTATAAATGTTGTAAATAACTACAGCTATAAGTTTTCAATGGCAAGTTCATTTTGTTAATAATTTCCCTTCAAAACAACAGTACAGTGCAATTCAACGCAATCTATTTGATGACCTCATCTCAGTCAACCATGGGGAAAAAAATCTTGTACTCTCTATGCACATAACTCGGAGATCCAGTCCACTTAGGGAACGGCACCACAGAAAAAAGCCATGGCACATTCATACGTAGTATTTGCCACGAGGTGACCCTCTAATTCTGCTCCAGGTCATCCATGAGCAGGTTCACAGATTAGCCTTTGATTAAATGTATGTGTCTTTTTACTTTCATGTGAATTTTGTAGTTACTAAAACATGGAACCAGTCAAAACCACCAACAAAACCAGCCAAAACGACCCAAAATGACCCAAAACCATCCACAATACACCTTAATACGACCGGTTTGTGTGATATTTGCACACTTGGCCGTTGGTGTGATGTTGTGTGACTGTCACGTTTGTACATGTACATTAAATTTAAATTTTATTAATTGACAATGCTTTTGGCAGCATCAAGCCAATATAAATTAAATGAATTACAATATCAGAAACACTTGCAAATTGTATATAGTGATATATTACAAATTCAAATGATAAAATTATTGCTTAATAAAATAATACAAAATACATATGTAAATGAATAAGAAAAATAATTATAAATAATAATAAAATAAAAATAAAAAATAAAATAAATAAATAAATACAACAATCAATTATTTCTAATAGCTGAGAAGCAGAGATCTTTAAATAATGAAAAATTTGTACTAGTGCGAATACCACTTGGTAGAGAGTTCCAGTCCCTTATTGTCCTTGGATAAAAACTATAAAAATAATAATCGTGATTGCAACTGGCTTAAATAAATGAATCATTAGAAAATGATCCAGTAAAACGCTGTTCAGGTAAAAAAATAGTTAGGTATAGGCAATGCAATCGAATTATTAACTGCTAAATAAAATATATTCAATCTATGGGCTTCAAACCTATCCTCTAAAAGAATTCTACAATCCTCGCCAAAAATCCTTGAAACACCCCCTTCCCCTGCACAGTGTTGAGATAACATTTTACTGTTTGACTGGCTGCAACAACATTGAAAAAGGGACGGCGACGAATACGGTGCGAGAATGTTCAAAGTGTTTCAAGGTTTCTGTCGAAGATTGTGTGAGTTGCAAAAAGCCATCTGGTTAATATCAGACCGTGTCATTTATTGTTAAGTACCGGTAGTTTCCGTGAATAGCCCAGAAAGACTGCGATAGCTGGAAAAATCTTGCTGTAACTTTTGTTTGACGCAAGATAGGAAAATTATTACATTTCTAAATTTCGGCAGAAATAAATAGCAAATGTTATTTTCGGTCTTTAAAAATGACATGAATACAACCTGGCCACAATAGTCACGCATAGGAGAGTTTTCTTTTTTTACTCAGACATGAACGTTAAGTGTGATCAGTCACACATTTCAGTGAAAAAAGCAAGTATGGTGTACAATAGGAAAACATCGGCGGAAGAACGAGCACTCAACAGATTCTTGGAGCTGGAAAAAAGGTATTCTCTACAAGAAATTGCTGCAGCAAAAGTCGACTGATCTGCAGTAACGCAAGTGTTAAAATAATATTATTTAACAGTCGTTCAACGCATTCGTGAACTCACGCAAATGTCATCCATGAAAGAAGAGGAAGGCCAAGAAAGTTGTCATCCAGAGAAGAGAGACTCCTTAAAAGGACTCTACTGAAACTGAGGAAGATACCGCCAGGCGACTCATGAATGAGGGAAACACCTGTGAAAGTAATGTGTCAGTTCGCACCGTGGGAAGATTCTTAAGTAGCAAAGGGTACTAGGCCCGGAAAAAAAGGGCTGCTTACTAACAATGAGAAGAGCTTATGCGTTGCATTTGCCAAAAAAGTGAGAGAACAGTATGACAAGGAGTCAGGGGCACCTCAAATGCTTTTGCGCACAAGATCAACCCGCTGGACAAAGCACGAGCTCCTACTGGAACGATCTACCAAAAAGAATCAGAAGGTCTGAGTATTGCACAGCGACAGGGAGCAAAGTTGGATCTAGAGGAAAGGTAGTCAAGTGTTTAGGGGCGATGATTTCATAGGGTAATGTAGGAGTTATTTTATGCCACGAGTATGAGCATATGACGGGAAATTATTTTGCGTCTTTCATTGATAACACTTCTGAGCAAGTGTTTGTGGAATCAAAGAAAGAAAATACAAGACTCTTCATTCAAGACAATAACCAAAGCCAGCACTGCTTTGCAACGAGTGAGCGCACAATTGCTTAAGATACCGCCACGCAGTCCTGATCTAATTATCCAATCAGTAGAGAACATGTTTAAATCAGTGAGTGACGACTTGCATGACAGTGCTATTGAGGAACAATTAGAGCGTGAGAGTTTCGCGCAGTTCAAAAAAAGAGTGAAAAATACAATTGGTTTCCATGCAGTAGCCAAAATAAACAATTGAATGGAATCCATGGACAGGTGTATACAACTCATACTAGCAACACAAGGACAGAGACTAAAATATTAAATATGTAGCTGTATTTTTTCAGAGAAATATAATGCAATTTGCATTTACAAAATTATCCTTTGGCAACAGATGCACATGAACATGAAAGGACCCAAAACTGTACCCTGCGGTACTGTTGATCTATGTGTAAGCAGCATCTCAAATAGTGCTTACTTAAGCCTCAACACCCATTTTAAACGGCATTGTTCAACGTATTTAAGTCTAAGCACCCATTTTAAAAAGGTTAGCTTACATGAAGTAATCGGCCATCACAAGTTTATACACTCGATAAAATTTCGGGCGACATGACTATGAATTTCGGGCAACATGACTCTGGTTCCGGGCTACTCGACTTCGGGCGAGATGACTTTCGGGCGACTTCAGCGGTTACATTCTTTCTAAAACCATGTTGTTTGGAGTACAAGATGTTATTATGCTCCAAATGCTGCATAATGCTCCAATAGATGACATGCTCCATCACTTTACACAAGGCTACACAGTACAGTTACAGATATTGGTCTGGTTTTGGGTGGTTTTGGCTGGTTCCTTGTAATTAGTAACTACGTTTCATCATTACTGTAGAGCTCTTTTCAGTGATAACATCTTATGCGAATATTTTGACCAGCCACTACTCTATCTTTTTTCTTTTAATTTTCGGCTTCTGTAAACTAAAGTGATTGATTTTCAGATTCCGGTTTGCGTTGGTGCTGAGTTTACCTTCTTCAGCATTGCTTCCTTCACTTCTTCTTTCTTGATCACTTGCAGGTTGCAATCCCGCAAATAACGGTGCTTTATCAGTATTTGATGCCATTAGCTTTGTTGCTGATAGACCTTGTATTGGCCAATCGGTCAAAATGCACCGCTAGTCTGGTCTAATAAAGTCGGTATGGTCCACTGATACTATTATAATTAAAATACAGAACTAAAACGCGGAACTTAGTTCCCAGGGTCGTTCCCAGGGTCTTCTCGGCTTACAACATGTCTGGCACACTCGTTTGCGATATGGCAACTGCGTGACAATTTTTCGTTTTTTTCTTCCTTTGTCGGAAATCGGAAATGTTGCTCAAAAGGGTCTTTCTTGTCACTCCCCTGATAAGTATTGTCTTTGTGCCTAGGGTCGTCCGCGCGTATCTTTGGTAGGTTTCAAGGAGTAGTAGATTTTATCCGGTGGGCACAATATATATTTTTAAATATTCTATTGTGTCCAACGGCACCATTGCAAGATGATTGCATTCCATTGCATGGCATAGAGGTCGATGTAACGCGAATGGCGTTTTAGTGGATATCTTTAAACAAAACACACCCTTATGGAGCTCAAGAGTGGAACGTCAATTCGATAAACAAGATAGGCGGTGAAAAAAAAAACATGAAATTTCAAAAGCGACGAATCTGACGAATAATGGACTTCGACAACAACTGAACCGCCGTCGGATATCAAAGTCAGCTGTATTTCTAATATTTTACTAACTGCGCTGTTATGTACAACACTGGAACCAAATGGCAAATTCCCTGGTTACTTTTTCTGGTTGGATATGGGTTTAACAAACTCGGAGAAGGAATCGAAGGCCTTGTGTGGATCTGTGTCTACTAAAGTCGGATCTCTGTTGTCTGGCTATTTACGTGGGATGCCCCCTGCAGGGCAGATCACGTTATAAAATGGGGACCGTTTGTTTTTCCTCGTATCCACAAATTGTAACGTTTTTCATTGGCTAGTTTCTGTAAGGGTGTCGAAAGTGGAAAATTTACACCAAATTATAACGGCATATTTTAATTACTGTAATGGCCACATGTTCATTCTACGTCATCCACATGTTATGGTCATACTACGTCATCCACATGCCATGGTCATCGTCACTTTTTGTGTTCTCTTCGTTTGTTTCCCGAAATCGGGAGGTGCACTGAAGAATTTCTACTGTCAATCGCTTGGTTTCGCTAAAGGTGAAGTGTTGATTTCTATTTAAGTCATTAGAATTTGTTACATGCAGCTTTCATATCGTCGTTTCAGTTGGTTTCATGAAATTAAAGGTATTTGGTGTTGTGTGGGGAGTGTTGTGTGGGGAGTTTTATCGGTCACACGACGTGTGGTGTCAAAACTACCGTAGTACAAATGGCACCCGATAATCCCACGAAAGTTTAGTTTTTAATTCCTTTTGAATCGGATAGAGTCTTCATATTACCTAACTGGTAAAAATATCTTAATTTTTCAAAATTAGAATTTCAAATTATTTTCGTAAATTCGCGCAATTAATTGACACCAAAACAAGATACATTTCTTAAGGTTACCGTGCACCTTCAGGGGTGTCTTCAGTGAATGGAATGCAGCGCTTTCCGATATCCCAACTTTTGTATTAAATGTTTGTACTCAAAATATTTCATTTATTATCGAAGAACACGATTTGTTTTTTTAAGGTTGAAACGAGAAGGTTCAAATTTCAACAGGATGGGAATTTCATATTTCGGCAGTTTACTTCAGTCTTTCATCAAGTCACCCACAAACTTAAAAAATCTTGTCGGGGCATTCCCCCTTGATTCGATCACATTCAAAAGTTACAGAACACTATCGAAAGAGCTAACTAAAATCTTTGAGCAACCGCACGGAAAATGCTCTAATGGAAGAAAACTTTCGAATTGTAAAATTCCCCAAAACGGGTTTGTTGGAAATGGGTACGGTTTATCTACCTTCAGTCACAATTTGATTGCAATCAAGCAAGACGTCTTTGAGTTGTAATGTTTACATTGTTATCTTCAAGGTTAAAATTAATGTTTAGGAAAACAACGTTTCAAGGATTAAAGCCTCTTGTATCAGACGAACAAACTCCGCCCCAACACCTTTCTCCATAATTAGCCAATCAGAGGACGCCACTCTCTTTCAAGTCACAGCTGTCGACCTCTCACAAGTTCTAGCGTTCCTCCAGCTTCATTGTGACTAATATTCTTCAGATTTTTGATGCATATTTTTGGAGCGGATCAGCCTTCATGCTAAACGGAAAAATGATATGCACATAGATTTCATCAAACAGCTGCAGCAGAGAAAAAGTGGATGTGCGCAGAAACCATCGCAAACAAATGGTGACGGCGATATCAGAATGCGAGCTGGTCATGTGAATCGTTTACGTGGTATTTTCCGCGTCATGTTGTAAGAAGACTACAGGAAATGAAAATGCGCAGAAACCATCGCAAACAAATGGTGACGGCGATATCAGAATGCGAGCTGGTTATGTGAATCGTTTACGTGGTATTTTCCGCGTCATGTTGTAAGAAGACTACAGGAAATGAAAATGCGCAGAAACCATCGCAAACAAATGGTGACGGCGATATCAGAATGCGAGCTGGTTATGTGAATCGTTTACGTGGTATTTTCCGCGTCATGTTGTAAGAAGACTACAGGAAATGTCCTGGTCTTATTACCTTATCCCTACAAGTGCGTACATTCTCGTTCATTGGCAGGGTATACGACAAAGATGGAAGACAACAACCTCAAGGTCATTTATTACCCACAATGCTCAAAGGTCTTCCAAACTTTCTGGAAGCGATTCCTTCGAATGGAAAACAAGCCCGTCTTTTTCGAAACTTGCTGCGTGAGAGCTTCTCATTGATTTTTTTTAATTCCTCAAGGTTGTGCTGCAAATTTTGCCGTTTCTTAAGCACAGCATAACTGTGTCGTTCTTAAACGATTATTATTTGTCTCTATAAATGAGATTAATAACTCCGAGCTTGGCAAACTGTCGTTGCTTACAGAAAGCAGAGTTAGGACAATGTGCGAGCCAGCGAGCCATGCGAGTCGTGCGAGCCATGGCTGCGAGCCATGCAAGCCATGCGAACCATGACTGCGAGTCATGCGAGCCATAACTGCGAGTCATGCGAGCCATGACTGCGAGTCATGCGAGCCATGGCTGCGAGTCATGCGAGTCAACACGCGAGTCACACAGTTATTGAAAGCTAACCGTTTTAAAATGGGTGCTTAGACTTAATAACTGTTTATCATCGCTATTTCAAATGGGCGCTTAGACTTAAATGGGAAATTCGCATGGCTCGCTGGCTCGCAGATTGTCCAGCCCCCAGAAAGGACTTACTACAAGACATTACTGGGTAAATATCACTCTGTCGTTTATCTAATTTCACTGAATCCGTATCAAGAATTAATCTGTAACTATTTTCAAATTTCGAATAATATTCCATTAGATGAATAAACCAGTTTGAAACCAAGTCGGTAGTCGGTATTACAACTTTATAAGAAAGAGCCGCTAAGACGGTTTTCGTGTCTCCAACAACATCGGCGGAAACAGAAACCGAAAATTCAGGTTGGAAATTCCAAATGATACAGCTCATTCCACCGGAAAGTTTCCGAAAAAGACGAAAATCCTCAGACGCGTTCCTCTTTTCCCGTTCCAACCGAAATGACCGGAAAATTGCTTTATTTCATAGGTACTGAGATTTATCCACGAAAATCATAGTGAATAAAATTCGTACTGATTCTAAATATAGCCAATCAGGAACACGAACGACAAAATCTCACTGTGAAGAAATATTGTTCGTCCAATCAGCAACGCGAACGACGAAATTTCAATAGTGATGAATGAACTTATCGAATGGAACGTCATCCGACAGCCGTTGCACAAAAACAACGCGCTTTGAAAAATGACCGAGGGAAGGTTTGCTTCTGTTTGCTCAGTTGAGGAATTTATTTTAGAATAGAAAACAGAAATGCCGCTCAAAAAACGGAACGAGATGTACGATTGCTTGAACGACTTTTGAAAACGAAGGTCGAAGACAGGAAAATGGAAGTTATTCCAGCGGTTGAGCTGAATGAATACTGAATACATCAACCAATTTTATCATCGCCGTCCGCACTAAAGACGGCAATGAATACGAGCCGCCTTTCCTTCGAAGTTTATAGTGGCTAGCTTGGAACGACAACGGAAGAAAAAGGGCTATTCTGCAAGCATAACAAACGACCTGGTATTTGAGAAGAACCAGAGAGGTTCCTTAGTCCAAACAAAAACAACTAAAGCCCAAAGCGCCGGTAGGTTTGACAAGCGACGAACTAAAAACACTCTTCACTTTGGATTACTTTGGAATATCTGAAACATAGTAAGTGTTGTAAATGTTATTTAATAAATTGTCGGTTGGGCGATTTTAAACCATTGTTTATTGCTTTCATCACCCCACTCCACTGATTTGTGCGAAATAAATTTGTCTATCAAACACTACCACGAAAAAAACCTCGGTTCCCAAGGAATAAAAACATTACAGCATGGAAAATGCTTTGTAAAATTTTTATTCACGAGTTGAGTAGTGTCAGAAAACTCACTCGTTCGCTGCGCTCACTCTTTCGTTTTTTTATACTACCCAACTCGTGAATAAAAATCGTACGAGCGCATTTCCATGAAGTTTCCTTTGAAGTAATAGGCTGATTTAGCAACAGAACGGGAACGTCAATGGCGACGTCGCGCGCAGGAAAAGTACCAATGAGAATTATTATTTATAATAGAGAAAAAAAAGTGGAGTCTACTCTATTCTGAATTCTCATTAGTGTTTTTTCTGCGCGCGCCGTCGCCATCTCACGGTTCCCGTTCTGTTGCTAAATCAGCCTAACGTCACCTAACGTATCATTTGTGAACTCCCACTCGGCCCGGTTCACCTCGGCCCCATTTCCCGCCTTTCACTGCGGATTTTTCAAAATGGCTGCCTCTGTAGGGTGGCAATGCACAGTGTGTGGAGAAATTAGACTAACCACCTCCGAGTTCCAAAATCATTTCTGTACAGGTGAGTAAATAATCAGTTTGGGAGTCAGCTTGTCTTTTTTTGTAGCGTAGAGCGGCCGAAAATAAGCTGTTGTGGGTGTGAAAATCGTAGCATAGTAAAATTGTCAACAAGTTGTTGACAATTTTAATATGCTACGATTTTCACACCCACAACAGCTTATACAGCCGGCAAAGTTGGGATAATCTGTTTCGAATGACAAGATTCCTGTCATGAACATCATTGCGAAGGCGTGGGCGTAACACCAAAATGGCGACGAGAGTGGAGGAGTTGTTTCACGATGGCTTGCAATTTTCTTTTAATAGCAAAATTAGGATATCCCAACCTAGGACTGAAAAGGGAACAGTATTATGTGATTGGAGCAATATGCCTGGACAAAAATCGATGTGCTGAATGTGTTACCAACGGGCTGTACGTGTTGTCAAGTGTAGCCTGAGATAATTTTACGATTTTAAAATTCGTGTAAAGTGGAGGTGTAAAGCAGATTGTGTCGCTGCTGAATGCACTGATGCGGGATCAGTTTCAAAAGTTAAAAGACTGTCGTTGTTTTGCAAAGTATCATGGAAGATGAAGGAAAGCGAAACACCAGACTCTAATTCTTTCCAAAAGAATAAATCATTCTTCTAATCAGAAAACTGTCTTCTTTGAAGGATCTTGCAAGTTAGATTCTTCGTCACCAGAGAAGGTTTTAATTAGGGTTCTTGTCAAAATAACATGAGTTCTTTGGGTAAGAATGTCCTCACGCGGCGGCTGTTCTTAAGAAGTAGAGGTCTTGAGGGAAGTATCATTTTGCTGCTCTTCACAGTATAAACAGAGAATGACTGTTCTCCACCAAATAAAGAGAATTCTTACATAAAGATGTATACTTCTAGTTGGATAACCATGTTGATTTTTAGAATATCATGCTTTCCAAATTTAGAAAATAAATATACATACACAAGGCAATACATACAGGCCATAACCACAAAAACACCATACTCCTCTCTTAAAATTCACTTTTAATGTTTCAGAATTCAGGTGACAAATGCAAATTCTGAAAATTAAAAGTTGTAATTCTCAATTCTATACATGTGCGACCAAGATGGCTGCACCCTCAACATGTACTCTAGAATTATTTTGATTTTTCTACTTGGAATTGGACGTCTTCTTTATAATTACAAGTTTGTCCAATGACTAGTGTTTCTCTGGATGCAGTGAAGGGAAGTTCATATGATTACAGCAATGATTTGGCCATATTTCAGCTTAAACTTGCATTCAAGTTCACACTGGCAGTGAATCGTTGTAGTTCGAAGACAGAGGCTCTGTCTTCGAACTACAACCTCATATTCCCGATTTTCTAAGACTACACATGGATCGACGAATCTGTGGCGCTCACCCACAAACTATTTGTAATTGATTTGACTGTTCTTCTCGATGTGGAAAGAAACCCGGGACCAGGAAACACTATTCTCACTCATCGCATTAACATTACTTCGAAGGTAAATTTAATATACCTGCCATAAACAAAGGACTCATTACTTATTCACGGCAGGAATTACTCAACCTTAAAGCAGCAAAGTTTACTCTGCCAAACAACATTTATACTATCCTTAGCAACGAAGGATTACTAAAAGTACGTCAAACAGGAGCAGGATTAACAGCAAGATCAAGAAATAGAAGAATTACACAACGAATTACTTCGGGAACACGGCAAAAAGACCCTTCGACTATCGCGCAAAGACGCTAACACGTCAAACCTAATTAACATCCCACTGGTTCCACCTCAAAGTAGACCGAGTACTACATCAAACTGAAGCCAAAAGCATAATTTAAAAGATCTCCAAGTATGTTTACTTAATGCACGTTCTTTGAAGAAAAATCGACGCAACTGTTAGATTATATCGCTGATTGTAAAACGGACATCGCAGCCATAACAGAAACCTGGTTTAATGAAGACGACTCTGCATTAAAAATCGCATAATACACCACCAGGATACTATCTACTAGATCAATCAAGAAAGGGTCGAAAAGGGGGGGGGGAATTGCCTTATTAGTAAAAAACAACATAATTGGTAAAGCCTGCCACTTGAAATTTGAATATCGCCCTTTTGAAGACTGAGTGTGAAGTCAACCTTTAAACACAATCGTTTCACTTCAAGGTCATTGTTGTGTATAGACCACCATATTCAACCGCTCATCCGCGGTGACTGAAGCCCAGTTCATTACAGAATTTGCCAACTGTCTTGAATCTATTCTATTAAAAGAACCCATCATTATAATGGGGGACTTATTGGACTTAAACCTACACGTTGATGACTTAACAAACAATGACTCTCTTCCAATCCTATATCTTCTAGAATCGTTTGTACTTGAACAGCACGTGAAAGAACCTACACACATAACATAACATAACATAACATAACACAACATAACATAACATAACATAACATGAAGCCTTTATTTATACACGATGAGAATTAAAGCTGCCAAGCTTGTGGGGTCCTGTGTACCAGTAGTTAATCTAAGACCTAGAAATATTAGTTAAAACTACATAGACATGATAATGTAATGGATTTGATGATAAAAATTACGGGCAGAAACATACTTATTAAAGACAACGTTTCGGTGTCCTCATGACACCATCATCAGGTCAAATATAGTATTTTACAGATAACTCGAATATTAATGTTCAAGATTAAGTTCAAAGTCCCTAGAGGCTAGGTGAAAAGTTTTACCTTTATCGAGTCACTTTTTATACGTGAAACCGACTAATACGGGTCTATTGTTACATTATAATAATCACGTTGATAATCCTTAATTATTACCATGCTAGACCGAGCTTTCAAGCTATCATCTAACTGGTCATTATTTCGTGAAGAGTGTAGCCGCCTCAAGACCTTATTCCTACAGTTGGCATATCCTGAACATCTTATTCACTCTATGATCTCCAATTTTATCACATCCAAACAAACACCAGCACCTCCACGCAAATCTACACCTGACCCGCAATCAGTACGAATTGTTCTACCGTTCAAGGAACAAAAATCAGCTGATTCTGTGCGCAAGCAGTTGAAAGATCTTGGTAAGCTGTTAAACATCGACTTATGCCCAGTCTTCATTTCTCGAAAAGTTGGAGAAGATCTCAAACATAAAGAAATCAAGCCCGCGTTGATCAACGAACAATCAGTAGTTTACAAATTTGAATGTGGCTGGTGTGATGCCAGCTATGTTGATTGCACGCGTCGACATCTCTACCAACGGATCGATGAGCATAAAAGATCTGGTTCAATATTCAATCACAGCCAAAGTCAACATCAATCAAGAACAATAACATCTGACATAATTCGCATTCTTAAGAAAGGCTCATGCAAATTTGATTGTCTTGTGTATGAAATGTTCCTTATTCGCGAGCACAAACCGTGTCTGAATATCCAAAGTGACTTGATAAAGGCAAAACTTTTCACCTAGCCTCTAGGGACTTTGAACTTAATCTTGAACATTAATATTCGAGTTATCTGTAAAATATTATATTTGACCTGATGATGGTGTCATGAGGACACCAAAACGTTGTCTTTAATAAGTATGTTTCTGCCCGTAAATTTTTATCATCAAAACTACATAAAAATAATAAAATACATTAATTATCGTGTATCGATACATATTAAATATTAAATATAAAATACATAACATTTCATGTTAAATATTAAATATAAAAATACTAAGCTAAGTACAAAGCATTATCTAATACCTTAAATTCTACAAATATACGTAATCACTCTCTAATTCGAGAAGTGGAGGCAGTTGAGCTGTCGAAGAGAAAGTCTTTAAAATATTCTTTAGTAATATGTAAGTCGTTTTTTTGATTTCCTTAAAAGTAAGATTGTCAATTTTATCATTAAGAGTCCCTCCATAATCTGCCATTGTATCTCGGAATCGAAGCTACATTCTGCCCACGTAATGAGTAAGAACTTTCTCTCTTTCTGAACATGTTCTTATAAAGGCAGTCTGGAAGAATGTTATTATTTGCCTTATCAAATAGGTTAAAAATTTCCACTTTGAAACATAACCCGGTTGTGATCCAATTTGCAAAGTTTAATACTCGACGAGGTGCCATATTGTTAGGTAAATTAAGAATAATCCAAGCAGCCCTACAATGGAGTCTCTCAATTGAGCTGATGATATCAGAATTACAGCACGCACCCCACAAAACAAGGTCATACATAATAGATGATAAAATTACACTAAAATAGAATTTCAGTAAGACATCTTTAGGCAACAACGCATGTGATACCCAGGTAAGTCTTTTATCTACAGTCATTCCCAGCAGACGGGTTTTTATGACGTAAAGCAAGACTGCGTTTCCTAGGAGCGTCGGAGGAAAGGTCCTCTGATGTCTGTCTTGCAAAGTAACATAACTTCACTTTTTCTCTGATGTGGTGTCAGTCGATTTGCTAGACAACAGCGGTAAACTTCTTGCAAAGCTTTGTTTAACCGGGGCGATGGCTAAATCTGCCGACTGACCAATACAGATTATCGTGGTATTGTCGGCATACATAAAGAAAAACCCCGAACTGACAGTAGATAGTAGCTATCGGTCGTTGGTGAATAAAGTAAACAAAGTCTGACCCTGGATCGATCCCTGCGGTATACCAACTGTTACTGGTACTCACTGTAGCTCTGATTTCACTCCGTTTAACAATGAAAATTGCATTGTTCCTCCCAGAAAGCTATTTATCCATTTAAGTAGACCTCTACTGATTCCAAAGTTACTTTCAAGTTTACTTAGTAAGATTTCATGTGACACATTGTCAAAAGCTTCCTCAAAATCCACATAATAACTTTCTCTTCCAGTGACAATTTTAAAATAATGAACCTTCCTTGTTTGTCTGGAATCACTTTGAAATTCACAGAGGGATTGATAAGTGTTACGACACCTTTACTATGATTTTTGCTGTGTCTGAAGAAAGCTTTGCCACCCCATTCGCCTTCCCAGACAGGTTCAAGATCTTTGGAGCAGTATGATTCGTGCAAGAATATGACATGATGATTTATTTGTGTTACCATCGAAAAGCGGTTCGGCGTTCGATCGATTTATTAAGACCGCTAAGGGCCGGGCTAAACTAGGAAACATTGTTGCGGAAACATATATGCTGCGGAGGCAAATGTTTCCCAGTTTAGCCGCGCGGGAAACATGTTGCGGAAACAAATTTTGCTGCTCGGAAACAAAAAATGTTTTTGCCTGGAGTCAAAAACATTTTTGCTTCCCGGACACAAATTTTGCATCCGAAAACTATGTTTCCCAGTTTAGTCACGATGAAAACAACGTTGACTAGGTTCCAGTGCCGCTCTCTCAGTAAAAATTGTTTCCTAGTAACGGTGAGCGTCCTGACACCTGTGTCAGTTAGTTGCATTCCACGCAAGAGGGACATCTGGGGATGGCCTCATTTGAGAGATATCGAATTGCCAGAATGAAGTGAATCGGGTTTCGGGCTCATAATTGGGCTTAAAGAGAAGCCCACATTGTTTGTTCCCTTGGAATGCAAATGTGGTGGAGATAATGAGCCAGTAGCGGCGCGATATTCCCTGGTATGGACTGTGATGGGTCCGTTGAGTGAGATGAAGCCGGAAGAACAGTGTTCAGTTAATTTGTTAGTGTGAAGAACAAGGAGATTTATGTTGATGAACCGGTTGAAGAGTTCAATGGGCAACAACTACCAAGTAAAAGAGGTGCTGAACTATACATTTAGGAGAGTGAAACAGAACGACCTAACGCAAGTGGAATGCTGGAAGACAAATTGAAGTATGAAGAATGGGAAACTAGGTGCCAGATTCGAGAAGAGATTTTACAGGAGCAACTTGAGGGACTTTGGAAAACTGATTTTGCAGATTCTGTTGTGAGCTCAGTTGTTAGTCCCTCAACCGAGGACATCAGGGGGTTGAAAATGATGGAACAATTGTTGAAAATAGTGGATGGACATTATCAAGTTGCGCTGCCATGGCGGGCCAATCCCCCATATTTGCCTACTAACAAAATCATGGCTGAGAGGCGAGTCGCACTTTTAAAGAGGCGTCTACTCAGGGATGAAGGTTTGTTCTTCAAGTACAATGCTACAATGGACGAGTATGTCAAGGAAGGCCATGCGGAGAGGGTACCTAGTGCTGAACTGCGACCGGATGACCGACTAGTGTGATACTTACCCCACCATCCAGTGTCGTGCCCCTTAAAGCCCAAAAAGGTTCGATTTGTATTTGACTGTGCTGCTCAATTCGTGCACAGATCTTTAAATTAACAGTGGTTGCAGGGCCCCGACCTTACCAGTCGTATTGTTGGAGTGCTGACGCGTTTTCGACAAGAAACTGTTGGCGCTTGTAGCTGACATATAATCAATGTTTCACCAGGTTAAAGTGGAGCCGAAAGACTGATGTATTAACATATTTATGGTGGACTGGGGGAGATTTGTCAGCAGAGCTGGTAGAGTACCGAATGGGCAAGCATATTTTTGGAGCGACATGTTCCCTGAGTGTTGTAAACCTTTGCTTGAAGAAGACAGCAGAAATGGGCGGGGAGCATGACCCAGAAGTCGCAAATGTCATCAAGAGGAACATGTACGTTGACGACTTAATGAAATCAACTGAAACCGCCCTGGGTCCTCAGCCCTGGGTCTGAAGTGGAACATCGAGGACGATGAATTTGTGTGGGAGGCGACAGATAAGCTCATGAGTGCAACTTCGAAGATATCGGTGATGAAACGAGGCATGCTTTCAGTTGTGTATTCCTTATTTTACCCTCTGGGTTTTTTAGTACCCTACATTATGAAGGCGAAGCTACTGCTCCAGATGTCGAGTAGGAAGGGAGTTGGATGGGACGAACCAATTAAAGAGCCTGAATGTGTGCCGTGGGTGAGATGGACGGATGACCTCAAGAAGCTGAGAGAAATCAGGGTCGAGCGATGTTTCAAGCCCAAGGAATTGGGAAAGATTGAAGAAAGCCAACTGCATTTGTTCTCAGATGCTTCGCGCCAAGGTTACTCAGCTGTTGCATACCTTCGTTTGAAAGATACAACTGGATGTATACATTGTTCATTTATCATGGGTAAAGGTCAGTTGGCGCCTGTCAGGGAGATTTCTATACCGAGGTATGAGCTAACCGCTGCAGTTATTTCTGTGAAATTAAGCCATGTAATCCAAGAGGAGCTCGACTTGACTGTCAACAAGATTATTTATTGGTCAGATTCCACCTCTGTACTAAAGTGTATCCGAAACGAGACTAAGAGATTTCACAAATTTGAGTCAAATCGTCTAACAATCATCTGCAACGGCCCCTCACCGCAGGAATGGAAGTACATAAACCGGGGCGCAAATTCAGCAGATGATGGATCTAAAGGATTGAAGCTTGATGCTTTGAAGAAAAATAACCGGTGGAGACAGAAATATTGGATTCTGAAAGGGAGATCAGCAGTGCGCAAAGTCCTCAGCAAGTGTATTGACTGTCAGAAGAGAAAGGTAAAACCAGTTGAGCAATTCATGGCTGAGCTTCCAAAGGATCGAGTGACACCTACTGAACCACCGTTAGCGTATGCGGGCATTGATTGCTTTGGTCCCCTTGAGGTAAAGCAGAGACGATCACATGTCAAGAGATACGGTTGTTTATTCACGTGTCTTAATGTGCGGGCTGTCCACATCGAGAATGATCTTACACTAGTTGAATGCGGATTCTATGCTCAATGCAATGAGAAGATTCATCAGCATACGAGGCTGCCCGATTGAGATCCGTATCGATAATGTAACAAATTTTACAAGAGCTGACAAGAAGTTACGTGATGCCGTTAAACAGAGGAACCATCGCACGATGAAGTAACTTTTGTGCACAGAAGTAAATTAAGTGGAAGTTCAACCCACCAGCGGTGAGCCATAAGGGCGGCGTTTGGGAGATAATGATCCAAACTGCAAAGCAAGTGTTTAAGTCAAATTTTGACAAACGTGATTCTTTCCATTGTAATGGCAGAAGTTGTCAGCATCATTAACAGCCGTCCTTTAATGCGTAACAGTGACAGCGATCTAGATGATCAACCAATCGTTTGCTACATTTGCGCCCAACGTCAAGTTTGCCACCAGGAGTTTTCAATAAAGAAGACCTCCATTGTAGACGCGCATGGAGACAAGCCCAGTATCTGAATAGTATATTCTGGAGAAGATGGACCAAAGAGTATCTACCGACTCTTATGGAAAGATCGAAATGGAGGACGCCTAGGGAGAATGTCAAGGTGGGTGATGTAGTCCTGATGGCAGATGAGAATTACCCTCGTGGAAAATGGCCAATTGCGCGAGTTGTGGAGGCAGTTGCTGATGTCGGTTTGTGATGTGTGGTGATAGTAAAGGCTACCTCCACAGTGGCGACCCATGCCAAAAGACAACGACGCAAAGAAATCAAAGCAAGTACCGTTATACTTAGAAGACCTATGACAAGTCTGTGCTGCCTGGAGATGGATAGATGAGATGAATTTCTGTTTAAAGACTGTTTAAAAAAATTTAAATTTTGGAGTAGGGAGCCTTTAATGTCTGTGTAAATGAATTTGAAAGGAAATTCATTTAGGGGCTGGTGTCGCTCCCAACTCCCCTAAGTAATTTTGGTTTCGCGTCACGTGTTTTTTTTGTGAGTATTTGATGCCACGTGCTCGGGTTTGTTTGTAAGAAGAGCAAAGATGTCAATTTGAAGCTGAACAGGTCGGTAAGAACTCAGAGTTTTCGTTGCCGCTTATTCAGAAACATTGTGACATTTGATGAAACCTTTTCTTTACCCAGTCAAGGACGTCTACTGGGACTGGAGAGACGATTTTGGATATTTGATGAGTAGTTTTGACCAAGTTTTTGCTTTATATACCTGTTTGTATTAGAGAGTATTCGACGTTCAGCGGATAAAGTGAAGCATTACGAATTTGTCGTGATTCGTAGTGACACAGCGCATATGAACATTTTATGGAATATGCGCTGTACAAATCTAATTGTATTGTATTGTATTGTATTAAAACTCTAATGATATTGAAAATCTGTGCGACATCAGCTATAGTAATCAGAGTTTAGAAATCAGCTAAACCATTTAGCTGACAAGAAAAGTCCCTAGAAATGAAAACTCCAATTAACATAAAAAAGAAATTATCTTGAGGGGATTGTGTAGATCTTACAGTGAGTAAAATAAAATAAATAAAAAGTGTTGCATTCTCAAAAACAATTTTTGTAATTAAAATCTATCACTGTCCGTTTTCTTTATATCACCTCTGTCCAAAACAAAATTAGTCAATCTGAAACTAAATGAAAGCACACACCCAAAACAAACCAGCACTAAACAGGGCTATCATTACGTCTTGAAGTAGGCATTCCATTGCATGCAAATTTTCACCTGCAATATCTTGAAAGTGATTTTGGTTTTTATTTCCTTCACAATGTCTGCTCAGGCTTAACAGTGGTACAGGTGAATGTCCTTTATGACAACCCTGTGAAAACTTAAAAGTTTTCAGTGTGACAGTTTACAGTGCGACGCGCCTTACCGTGGCCACCTGACATAGTTTTTTACAAATTATCTGCCAATCAGTGTGTGCGAATTTGATTGACAGTCACTCCTCCTTGGAAAGTTCGTACGGTTGTAATTTGAACACCGTTGCATGGGTTGTTGAGTTGACGTATTTACAATGAATTGTCAAATGTGAAAGTTTGTTGAGTGGCCACGGTAAGGCGCGTTGCACTGTAATTGTACCATGATTTGACATGGTATGAGTATGAATTTCCTGACCTTTAAATAATCTGTCAGGACATAATATTATTTCAGTGTTAATGAGGAACAAATCCAAAACTGTTTCGACAAAATATGAAAAGGGCACGGTCATGTACTGTACTAATTTTCGCCTGTTGTGTGACAAACTAAGAAATGGGCTCAGACGTGTTTCGATGTCGGTTAGTGATCGTTAGTTCGAGCCCCTGTGGTGGCGAAACTGTTAATACATGTAATTATAAATTATCAACTTTAAGCTGAACAGACCTTTTCTATACTGGGCAGTTTTTTGTTTTTTTTTTTGAGGAATGCTGAATACATACTCTTCAAGAAACTTGTAGCTGGGCTTCTGATAGGATGCGGA
>OX421446.1:7469821-7482321 GCA_949126865.1 Montipora capitata
ATGTGTGATTTATAACCGCCAACTCCTGAGGTTTATGCTTGCGGGCTCGTGGTCCACAATGGGCCATTTCCGAGTTGCTGTTTGTCTCGGTTTCGAAGTCTTGGTGCTTAACTATTGAAAGGGAAATGAGTTTGATTTGCATGACAATTCATTTGAAGGGTTGAGCACTAGGACTCGCTTTGAAAACGAAGCATGCAGCAATTCGGAAATGGGCTAGTCACTGGAAACACGAAATTTGGTTTTATCGAACGTGTTGATACAGGTCGAATTACCACCGTGAACGATGTGGAAAGCTGACGTTTCGAGCGTTAGCCCTTCGTCAGAGCGAAACTGGAAACTAGAAATTTGTTTAATCACGAGAAAACGAGTCGTTTTGTTGATTATGGCAGATAGAGAAGATTTGGCAAGACTGCTCTCCTCAACCAACTCGAGCAATCTCGGAGGCATTTAGTGCTCAGGAATCATCTCAGCAAATTCAGTTAAGGATAGGTTTCAAATTTTTTCATCAGTTTTATTTTGATTTTGATTTGAGTCCTTCGTTGCATTGTTTGCAGAACCCGAGGTCGCAGAATGTTTATCGTATTGCATCTATCCCGCCAATCGCTCCTTCTCAGAAGAGTGGTCACTTGCTAAGTCTTCCCTATCCTCCATAAAGGCCGGGACATACTAGGCGATAAGTCGCTGTGACACGTCGTGGAGACAAGTCGCCGAAACAATTCGCCTTGTGTGACACGGTTAATTTTATGAAAATCGGTGTCGGTGCGGCAGAATTTTTTCGCCGCAATCAGTCACACGAAATTCAATTGAAACTAGTTTGAATTCGTGCGATTAATAGCAGCGACAAAATTAGCGAAAGCAGCGTTGTCGCACCGTTTGAACACTTCCGGCAACAAGTCGCTGCGACAAAGTATAAATGAACCAATGAGAGAGCGTCATATGGTCAGCCACATTGAATTAGAAAACTAGTTCACATTCCCCCTCATACGAGATCGCTGCGTGTACACCGAACAGGCGTCGTATCGCAGCGACGTGTTTTGCAAGTACACGGACCAACTTGTCACAGAGACCTGTCGCTGCGACTTGCCACCTAGTGTGCCCCGGCCTTAATGAACAACGTGATAGGTTTTCCCGTGAAAATTGTGGATCACGAGCCCGCAGGCTCAAAATTTGGCATAAGCATTGTTTTCAAGTCCCAAGAGTAACTGGAAACACTTTGGAGGGACAAACAAAGAGTATTATGGTATTTTTGTCATTGGCTAATTAGTCCAATTCAACAATAGACAACAACAGATGCAACTTCATCAAGAGTTTATTCTGAATGAAATAACAGTTAACAACATTACCTTTGCCAAGGTTTGGTAGCATGTTATTCCGGGTACAAACATCGTTTTTTATGTGTAAGGTAATTATAACTGTAAACGTAAAGTGGGTACAATAAAACAACAGTGGATATACTTTCAAGAGTATCGAGGTAAAGTCGATCTCCTTGGTCAAGAATCAGATCTACACAGTGAAGGAAATCCGGTATGCAATTGGCAAACTTTGAGCACATAACAACGCCGAAAACTCGTAAATGAACGTCGCCTTCCCAGTGAAATGTCACTGAATCTTGCGCCGGTGACTTTGTGAATCCTTCCAGCAACATATGAATTTGATGAATTCACAATACGAACTCATTCAGTAGCCGTGAAACATATAAGAGTATCGTTCTTCCATGTGGTCAGACGAACAGCGCACAAAAGTAAAAGTAAAGTATCCATATTTAACGTCGATAACTCGTAACAGTAATTCAACTGACAAACCTGAGGTCGACGGTGCGCTCATTTTACTCCCCACTCTCCATCAGTGCTCCGTTTTACGGGTATTTAAAGCTACTTAGCTACACGGAAAGGAAAGAAGTCGAAACAAGGATGTGAGATCAGGGACTCGAAATCAGGACCTCTTGCACCAAGGCCGCGCACTAACCGACTGTGCCACCCTTGCTCCGGTACAATTATAACACATCGCAATTATAGCATGACCGTTGTACATTTGTAGTGCATGTGCAAAATCATACTGACTGAGAGAATTCGGCAGCTTCTGCAAGTACCGGAGCAGAAATTACGTAAAACAAAAGAAACAAAAGAGAGAAAACAAAGCAAATCCAAATAAACACTAGTCCCAAGTGACCAAAAACACGATGCTTCCGGCACCTGCGGAAAGACCCCAGAATTCCCTCAAATCGACGTCAAGCTGCCAATATTATCGGCGACACAGGTCTCCCATCTTCCAAGCCAAAACTGATGTGCTGCTGGCCTGTGGGCTCGCAGCAATCAGGTGAGCAATTAATACTTACTTAAAATAGTAAAAATACTGTTTTACAAGGTTGCCGTGTGGGAGCCTGACCTAACTCATTTCCATAAAATCGTTTGATTTCCCAGTTTAGAACTCCAAAAGGAGTCTACTGAACATAAATGGCAGGGTAGCCGTTCCCTAGCGATGCCCCGCTTTAACTGAAACTCTTGTTAAGGTCACTTGTATGCGGTTTAAGAAAATCCAGTTTCATTTCAGAATTCCATGCGTATTAGGTGTGGACAAAAGTGAATTTCATTCTCGACCAAAATCTTTCGCGGGAAGACCTAATCAAGAAAATGCTTAATCGGTCAACATTTGAACAGGTTCTACGGCAGCTATTCCCGCATTTACGGAAAAAACGCGCCAAAGCCAACTCTCAAGCCCACGTGGCCAACCAGACCTAGCTAACGCTACGGAGAGAGTATAACCAATGATGATGATATGATGATAAAATGACATTGAGAGTTGGGGAAAGTCTATTTAATAGATCTTGTGATGAACCTAGCTGCCCTGTTCTGCAGTTTTTTCAATTTGTCACCTGCGTGGTTTCAAGTTCATCCCAAATGGAACTGCAGTAGTCAAAGCGGGGCTGAATCAGCGCCTGATAAATTTGGAGAGCGCTGTTTTCTGATATAAAAGGTCTTACACGTTTTACGGCGTCTATATCCCCATAGATTATAAAGTCGCTATTGCAGTACAGAAACAAGTCGCTATTACTATAGTAACAAGAATCTTATATCTACGGTACGTTTTAAATTAACATGACATGATTGGCTGAATTTAACCTTGATGACGGACGATGAAAGTAACTACGTTTTATGTAATTCGCTATTTTCACCAATCCCATAATACAGTTCATTTTTGGAGGTTATTTGCATTAAAACAATGGATATCCAGTTCACTGAAACATGATACAATCCCAACAGTAAAAAAAAAAATTGTATTCTCGGTTTTCACATGACGTCAGGGCGGCCATGTTGGAGCCCCAAAACAAAGAAACGGCGGCCATGTTGGGGCCCCGAACAAATCCTCCGGGAATTTAACTCTATTATTATGCAAACGTTTCCTTTTGTTTTCGTTGAAAAACATGGCTGTTGATCACGTGAGTTAAAACCAACAATTGTTATATGCCTGGACTGTCACTCAACAAAACGAACACTGTGATTGGTTGATTCTTGGTCACGTACCTCTGATCAAATTTAAATGTATCCCGACCGGGATACAATTCAGCAGTAGTTGCCCGCGCCGGATGTTTTGCTGCGATTGTTGAAGGGAATATCTAAATATATAACAAAGCACTTAAGGTATGGTCCCTCTGGATACTAGTTAGTCTTGTCGGGAAACATCAGAACTCTCAGAAAAACAAAACTGACTGTTTCCCACAGGACCATACATATTGTTATATAGCTAGGCTTTCACTCAACAAACCGAGCACTGTGATTGGTTAATTATTGGTCACGTACCCCTGATCATATTCAAATGTATCCCGACCGGGATACAATTCCGCAGTTGTTGCCCGCGCCGGATGTTTTGCTGCGATTGTTGAAGGGAAAGTCTAAATATCTAAATCACTTAATGTCTGGTCCCTCGGGAAACTAGTTAGTTTTGTTTTCCATTGAGTCCTGATGTTTCCCTCCACTTTGTCTCGGGGAAACATCAGGACGCCCGGGAAAACAGAACTAACTGTTTCCCTCCGGACTATACATTAAGTGAAGACTCTTTTGATGTAAAGAACGTATCGCATTATGGGAAGGGGGAATAGCGAATCGGAAGAGGAAACTCATTAAGTGCCCATATCTGTCACTTCGTGGTACGTTAAACAATATAGGAAATAAGGACACTTTTTATTTCTTAAATAAGAACGTCTAATTTTAGGGCTGAGGCTGAACTTTCTTATTTATTTATTTATTTATTTATTTGTTTATCTTTGCGGTTTCAGCCTAAAAACTTTCTTAACAAGTTCTTAAATTTGTGTGGTATACTAAGTTCGACTGCAAACTCAGTTGTTCTTAATGAATTATATCATGCAATAAGAAAACCACATTAATATTAAAAAACGTCTCTAAGTATTTGAGTTAACTGTTCTGTTAGACTACAGTTTTGCATTTCTTTTATTTTTATTTATACCAGTCACAAAGACAAAAACAAAGCTGTAAGCAAAATAAAGACGTTCTTAACTAAATCTTAGCCTATTATGCTCTTAGCGTGTTCTTTAAATTTTGGTTAATCTCAGCCTTAACGTTCTTATGAAAAGGTTGTTATAAAAAACAAGAGTGCATTCGATCCTTTTTCCGATAGGGTGATCTTTCCGAAAGGTCCAAATTAATATATAATCTCTTGTCCCCGACTGAATGAACTTTCCGCCGAGTGGTAGCGTCCACTGGAAAGCTATAACATCTCAGTCTTCAGACCAAATAGCTTCCTTTTGGATCGTCCGTAAATCTTTTCCTAGCAGACTGAACCAAGTAGGCGAATAAGTTTACCGTTAGCCGTAAATACCGGAAGGTTAAAATTTAGCCGGAAAAAGTTCCTGAAGTCACTATCCCACTCAGTTAGAACCACTTCAATTCATTTAACCATCCTCTACATGGTCAGATCAACCTAGCGACTGCATGTGCTTTAATAGGGGTTCTCCTTTCTTTCCGCAGTGAACAAGATGGGTCACATTTTAAGGTTAGCCGACGAATACCAGGCCGAGGGAGTTCACGATTTTTGCGTAAAGACCCTCAGAGATATGTCAAAATCAAAAGATAATGCGGTGAAGATTTTCTTCCTGACAACTCAAACCGCGATGGCTCGAGATGATGAGAGGCTAGGTCACGTCCGATCACAATGCAGAGAGATCATCAAAAATATGGACCTTGTTAATATTAAGGGCAGTAGCGATTTTCAGAATCTCAACCGAGACGATTACGAAAGTCTACTTGAGAAGAGAATTAGGCGTCTGGAAACGTTTGTTTCTCAAATTTATCCACAGTTTATTGGGTTGGTAGAATATTGCTTGTATTTGGGGTTAGAATGTGAGCTCCCCGGTTTAACTTGCTGTCCGGTTCATTTCCCTGGTGGGACAAGTAAAGTGACGATTGGACTTCCTGGGAGGATCGGTAATTGTTCAGTTTGTCAGAAAATGATTCAAACAATGGTGAAACGGTCACGCACATTCCAGCGGAAGACATCTGTGTCGTCCTTTAGAACCCAGGTAAAGAAAGAGCATGTGCACGTGTATGGGGGAGAACATCACTTTGACACAGCAGTGATTTCCATTGTGAATGATTTTACAGAAGTAAGGGATAATTTACAAGGGGGTAAAAGCCCTGGGTTTCGGCTTTGACTCCAGTAATTTCCAGCTTTACTATTTTGTACTGGGGACAGACCGCTTCTCGTTAAAACTTACTTTCTTTCCAAAAACAGTTGTGGAAAAAAATGTACTTCCACCAGTTAAAGACGAACATAATCGTGCTCGCTTTGCTTAAATGTATTTGTTTTTTGGTAAATTCAATGTCACCAAGTTGTTTGGTTTTCCCTTCTTGAAGTTTTAAAGCTAAATAAGTTGAATTGAAAGAAGTCACAATAAATGAAAGAAGGTTTGTGATTGTTGTATTTGATCCCTTTTCCGAAAAGGCAGAATAAGTGGTATTTTAACATCTAAGTGTAATAATTGCTCCTTAATTTAGAAGGCAATTCCGTTTTTAAGCTATTTTTCTTTTCTATGATCGCAATATATTGATTCATATATAACCATTGTTATTAGATGATACTGAGCGTACAGTTTCTGATGGAAGAAACGTATCTTCCCCCGTGTAATGGTAGCCTGCTCGCAGGCGGTAGATGTTGTTGTTGCCGAAAAAGCAAGCAAGTGGTACCATAAACTAAGCCCTTCTAGTTTTGTTAATTTTTTTAAGCCGGTATCCTCTATTCATTCATATAATACACGTCAATCACAGATTGATAATCTGTTTGTTAGATCTGTTCATACCACTCAATACGGCATTCGTTCTCTCAGTTACACTAGTCCAAAACTCTGAAATTCCTTATCCATTGATGTTAAGAAAATCAAGCCGTTTTCCAGTTTTCGTCAATATATCAAAAATTCTGTGATTGATGGTTATAATACTATTATTGATTCCTAATGTTTTACGATTACGTAATCTTTAACTGTTATTTAATTAATGAAGTAATATTTTTTTTTTGTCTAAAACAATTACTTTGCATCCCTATTCCTTCGACTCATTTATTTCTTGTTCTGGGTCACCTACTCGGTTAGTTCCATGAACTATTTAGGTGTCCCAAACTCTGCACACTGAACCTACTATTGTAAAATTTATTTTTCTTCGCAATCTCTTGATTTTATATTTTAAGTACTAATTTGTATTAATTGTTATTTCTGTGTGAGTATAAATAAAAATTGAATTGAATTGAATTGAATTGAAGGATTATTCTTAATTGTCACTTTCTTCCAAGTGAAGTGTTATCGTTCATTTTGGACACTGAAAGCTTGATAGGGATCATGGGAAATGAACATATTTCTTTTGAGAACCTAGGAAAGTGTGATTAATAACCCCTTCACTTAACCACTACACTACCGCATCACTAACTGGGAGGATGAGAATTAATTTCGTTGTGGGACTGTTTTGGGGACGAGCCACTGTGTATGTGTTCGTACACCCTGCAAAGCAAAAAATCTTTCGTATATATTCTTGTACGATAACAATTAACTTTGGGTAAAATCCTTATAACTTACGTCTTTAGTAACTAAACGTCGTATCTACACTTTTGATCAAAATTTTTCGTTTTTTGGACAACTTTGCACCTTGGCAACCAAGCCATAAAAAAGAGGAAAGGAACTTTATTGAAGTGTCTAGTCGTTCTAGTGCTAAAGCACTAATTGGGGACACTGTAAACTCAAATTAACAATTAACGCAAATCAAGTAAAATGTTGGTTTTTAAGAAGAGGGGAAAACTGGAGTACCCGGCAGAGAAACACCTCTCGGTGTAAAGGAGAGAACCAACAAACTCAACTCGCATATGACGCCGAGTCTGGAATCGAACCCGGGCCACATTGGTGGAAAGCGAGTGCTCTAACCATTGTACAATATTCAGGTGGTTTAGGAAACTCAGCTCTCAGTTTAATGGATTTCTTGTAAATTGGGTTCTTGCTCTGCGCACGCAATTATGAAAAAACGTCCCCCAAAAAAAGTCCCACAATGCAATACAAAAAGGCCCTCGACCCTGTCTCCCGCGCAGCCTCAAAGATGACATAAGAAGTATTTGCAGTGTTTTATGTAATTAGTCAACTGTGTTCTTCTATATCAGCTCTGTAGAGTCAGTGACCATTCTGATCATTGTGCACAGTTTTTAAGGTGTTCGTTGCTTGTATGTTCTTCTATTATAAATGCTATAGCGTTAAGCAGTAAAATAAAAGATGGTGAAAGAATAGAATAAATTTAATGTGCAAGTTGAAATTACTGTGCTCGATCAAACTATCCATGCAGGCTACTCGCTTGATCTTTGCAAACATCGCTTACTTGATCTTAATGCTTCCAACCTACAATCATCAATCAAAACGCTGCAAATAACTTTTTCTTGGGCACAACTTTCAAACCCTTTGGTGCATGTCCCCGAACCCAATTAACAAAAGTCGAATTCGTACATGGATTCTACAAAGCTCCTTGTATAGCTTTGTTCAGTCCACATCGACATCGTTTCATGCAGTGTTTATGTTATGCCTCGGTCAAACAGACCCAACATTCGACGCAACATCATATTGCGTCTGTTTGACCATAGTAAATGAATGGCAATGGTTATGAAACTCGACAAGTCTTTTTGTTTCATGTTTTTGTATTTTTTACCTTGACGGTGCACAAAACACACCATGTTTAGAAAAGATAACCAACCAAATCTTTCGATTAAATTATGCGCAACTAATTTGCGAACCCGCACGAGGCTGAGACAAAAGATTGTGCACTGTCACGGTCAATTCAACGTCAATTGTGACAACATTGTTTTTGCTTTTGAAGGTTTTAAGGTTTCAGAACCAATCCCCCGATTAACTATGGTTTGACCACACAGTTGCGTCATGTTGCGAGGTGTTGCGACATGTCAGTTGCGTGGATGTTGCGCGAAGTTTGAATTGGATCAAATTTTTCATGTAACATCTTGCAGCATTTCTCATGTTTTCGGGAATGTTGCAACACGTTGCATTTGTTTGACCATTCTTCGCTAGATTGTTGGGTTGGCACATGCGCAAAACAATAACAACGCGAGTCAAATATGGCGGACACCGATGACTTCAGTGATTTAACACAGGGCGTCAAGTTCTTATTTTTTCCTGGTTTTTCCTCATTTTTTGGCCTGCTTCCTATTTTTCCTATTTTTTTTCCCTCTTTTTAGGGTCTTTTTTAGTGCAGGGGAACATTTTGAAATATTTGAGATAAAATTCTCAATAAAATTGGTAAATTCTTTAAAAAAAAGAAAGCTTTCTGTCAAAAAAATGCGGAGAATTTATGCTCTGTGTGAATGATAACGTTCTGAAATTCGAGCCCAGACTTTGTAAGTGTTTTCTGGGAGGCCATTTGCATGCTTGTGGAGCTGCCATGTGGAATTAATATAATGAGGCAAGTAATTTAATCCAATTTGATCGATCCCCCCTCTTTGTTTTCGCGCAATAGTTGTTTTATTAATATGCCATCTCTTTAAAGACAGTTGTATCTTTCTCTTTATACTGATATTTTATTCCAAAAAAATTCAAACATTTTCAGCCTTATACGTTTTGTGCTTGACTGCTGTTAGAGTGGTAACCAATACAAACAAGCTCATGTTTTTGACAACAACTGTCAACAAAGTGTTAATAATGTAGCCGCAGTGATGCTTGACTCTGCTAAGAGAAAGCGAGATGATGCAAATAAATACTTAGAGAAAATAAGAGATAGGTGAAAAGAGGAATTGTTGACTGAAAAACAGCATAAACTGTTGGACAAATCATAGTTTTAGCCTTGTCAACGACAAGCACTGCCCATTAAAAATTTTGATCGCGTGCAACGCAACCACTTCTGAGCCGTGAGCGCGCGTGAGCTTCATCTAAACACTTGATTACCCTTGTGTCTAAAATTTACCCTTTCTTCTCAAAATCATTATCAAAATTATAGTCGGCGAACGGCTTGCCTGGGCTCTTTCCCGTGGCCAAGTAAGGGGAGAAAGTTACTTGCCCGAGGAGAAAATCTATATGTCCGGAACGACCGGTCGGGGTTTTTTTGGAGCCCTGCTTAATATAAAGTACTGTATGTGATTTAATTTGGCAGGTGAAGGACAAGTTTTCATTAGTAACAAGTTTTAACACTTGTTTCTATGAGGGATGCATACCATCTTGCTTGTTAGATATTAAATAAGGCAAGGGGTTTGTGGAACAGGGCTGCTGTTGGCTTTGTTAAGAGGATAGAATTCAAGGAAATTTTCCTATTTTGTTCCTATTCGGGATGACAATTCCTATTTTTTCCCTATTTTTTGGCCACTGTCTTTCCTATTTTCGTATTTTCTGAGTGCCATTTGTCACTTGACGCCCTGTTAACAAAATAATGAATACAATACATATTGTAGAATTGAAATGAATCCGGAATAATTTACATTTCCTAGAGAGTGTTTTCACTCATGAGCACTTGAGAAGTAACCTTGTTTTTCCACCGAAACAAAAGAAAGCGTTTGCATGAAAATAACGCTCAATTCCCGGAGGATTAGTTGGGGACACCAATATGCACTGAGACAGTTATCGAGGGTGTCCGTTGACAAGATCAAGATCGGACAAGCTGAGGTATCGCCCGTCTCTTCAGTGCGCAATTTGGGCACCTGGTTCGATTCTCATCTGGACATGTCGACTCATGTGACTAAGGCTTGCGCTAACACTTTTTATTAGGAAGCTTAAGCACGCGCGTTTTTGAGACGCGGACGGCAACCGGAATAGAACATTTAGCGTGCCAGGGCAGTGGTGTCTCCTAGATTTTTATACTAATCATCTCTAATTGAGAAAAGATACTTAGCAATGTAACTGTGGTTGTGTGAAGACAAGTTAAAAGGGAAAACAGCTCACTTCCGGTTGCCGTCGGCGTCTCAAAAACGCGCGTGCTTAAGCTCCCTACCAGGGAGCTTAAGCACGCGCGTTTTTGAGATCTACGACGGCGTTGTCGACGAAAACGTCACCTCAAGACATAAGTTTCTCGCGGTTAGGCCATCTCGTTCGCGTCGTACAATGTGGGCGAAGTATCCTAAAAATAATGAAGGGGGTAGTTTCTAAAGAAACTGTGGTGCTGCGTCGGTGGGAAAGTAGTATACAAAAATTTGGTTTATCAACGGAGTTGATAATGTAAATTGGCCACCGTACAGAGATTGTAAAAGCTGACGTTTCGAGCGTTAGCCGTTCGTCAGATTCGCTCTGTACGGTGGCCAATTTATATTATCATGATAAAACCAAATTTTTGTACCCTAAAAATAAATTGGTACGAGCAGTTTCAGAGCAAAAATAGAGAATTGTAGATTCACATTAAAATTTGTGCGCTTGCGTTGTCGTCAAAACCTCAAATTTGGTGATTTCATGTCGTTGTTGTGCAGAGTACCGCAAGACTTTGAGCTAAAATGCGTGCCGCAGGTGCAGCACGATTATGTTTCCTCTTTTAACCAATGATATTGTTTCGTGGCGTTCTCATTGACGACCGCGTCATAGATCGTAAAGTCCCATTGAGACTGGTCGACCGTGCCTCGAAGTCGGTGACATTGTTATTATGGAGAATTTATCTTCTCCTCATTTTGAAGGAGGTGAGGTTTTGGAAGAATAGTTTGGTACCATGGGAATTGAGTTGTTATATACGTAACGGTGTTCGAGGGGTATCACTGACAAAATGTTTTTTCTTTTGATTTTTTTCTTACCTTTTGATTCCTGAGAAAGTCAATTTTGATATGAAAGCAATTTGATTTGATCTATTTCTTTTCTTGTTTGATTTCTCAAATGGCTTTTAGATTTCCAAAATTTCTCCATTTGGTTTCTCAAGTGGTTTTTTGATTTCCAAAACTTCTCCGTTTGAGTTCTCAAATGGTTCTTTTGATTTACAAAATTTCTCCGTTTAATTTCTCAAATGGTTTTTTGATTTCCAAAATGTCTCTGTTTGATTTCTCTAATAGTCGTTTGATTTCCAGAATTTCTCCGTTTGATTTCTCGAATGAGTGACAGGAATCCCACTCGTGAGCCAAATGAAATTTTCATTGAATGGAAATTGAATTTCATTGAATTGAAACCTGTTTCTATTGACGAATCATCTATATTTTATAAACATGCATGCAGATTATCTGCATGCATGATTATAAAATATAGATGTTTGATCTCAGCCACTGTTTTAAGAAACGAAAAACATTAATATTGAAATTACGTTTATACTGATAATTTTGTAGTAGTTGTTGTTGTTTTTTCTTGTTTTGTTAGTTTTTTTTTTTTTAATATGAAGATTTAGAAAAAGTATAGTTACAGTTCGTTTAAGGAAAAACTTAATAAGCGCCTCCCCTCCCCCCCCCATTGTGCGCCCTCCTTCGAATAAGTGCCACCCTACCCCCTCTGTTCCCCCCTCCACCGACCCCTCCACCCTTGACCTATTCGGGGGAATTCGTTAATTAAGAAAACGTCTGTTTTACGCACCGAAGCCAACATGTGTTCAGCGATGGCTAAACTGAACGAGTTATGACCACTCCCTACAAGGACTATAGAACCCTAAGACGATGAGTAGGGGATAGCTCTACAATGGCCCACCGAGCAGAAAACGAAGACAACACACACAAGCGAAGATATGGGAGAAATCGCGTGCGCTTGCGTGTTCTTCTTGCGTGACTAACCCTAAGCATTGTGGTCAGACAATCACACCAACAATGATAATCGCCCACCTAAAAAGCCTATACTGTTGACACACTTCAAAGGTTACGCACGCCCACTGTAGTAAAAAATGAATGGTTTATTTTCTTGCAACTAATCTACCTTAAACAATCAAAAGCTTAATAGTCTTTTCCCATTGCAGACAGCATACCACGATTTTAAAAAGTTATTAAAATCGACTTCACTTCGAAACTTGATCTCAGACGATGCACATCGATCTCTGACACGCTCTGTTTACATGATTGCCTTTAAAAAGCTGTTA
>OX421446.1:7487321-7489821 GCA_949126865.1 Montipora capitata
GATCATGTTTATATAGATTAAAGTAGATTGTAATTTTTATTATTATTATTTTATCTGATAGATTTACCGTGTTTAAATAAAAATAAAGTTCAAGTTCAAGTTCAAGTTCAATCGTTTGATTTCAGGGGTGAGCCAGGGAGCCTTAGAGTTTCTAACTCTCCTTTTCTTAACAGGTGCATGAAGGTTGGCTGCTGCTAAAAATTACCGTTTCCACACCTCCCATGCTCTAGTAGGGTTATCAATTTGCAATATGTCCCAAGGAACCAGTGCCATGTCATTCATAAAGTCATCGGGCACAAAATTTTTGTATTGTCTCGATTCAACGATTCGCGGGAGCGACCTAGGGTATGTTAATTTTCTAGAGACATAGATTAAACTGTGATCGCTGCAGCCAATATGAGACACGCCTGATGTAACAAATTGGTCTGGCTCATTGGTAAGAACTAAGTCGATAAGTGATTTAGAACTTGATGCGGACGCGTGTGGGCTCCTTGATCAATTGAGCATATTGATACGATTCACAGAGTTCAATAAGGTGTCTAGTTTCATTAGCTGGGTTAGCTGCCATTATGTCACAGTTGATATCACCTAGTATATTTGATTAAACATTTTCCGCTTCAATCTTTCCCAGAAGGGCCTCGAACTTATCAAATAGCTCAATTGGTGAATTCGGGGGTCTGTACCAGTTTGAAATAAGAAATGGCTTGGCCTTAGGTTTTTGAATTTCAATACACAAGAACTCAAGATCTGGATCAGAAAGGTCGGATCTGATTTTATAATCGATGACGTTAAGAATGTACATGGAAACCACAACCTCTGCACCGGTCACGCCTAACAAGTGTATAACCTTCTATTGACACTGCAGAATCAGTGAAGGTGTTGTCAAGACGAGTCTCAATGTCTGAGATTGCATTCTTAAGCGAAGCTCGTCCAGGTATTTAGGCAAACTAACAATATTGACAAGTTCAATGGAATAATCCCATTGAAACCTTAGTCTTAAACTCTAGCGTTACATAATAACCTCATTGAAACCTTTGTCTTAAACTCCAACGTTGCATAATTTGAAAAACAAGGAAACAAAAAAAACATGAGAATTGCAACATGCCAAATAGACATCCCAAAGGAACAAATAGAACCCCTAACAACAAAAATCGCTTTCTTGTTTTAACAAGTTCTGATCAATCTTTTGCAATTCACCAGTCAGTATTTTGCTTCAATCTTTTAACTGCGAGTATTTTATAGTGACGTTAAAAAGGCATTTCTTGAGCACTTTAAATTTTGAGGAACAAAAATATTTTAAGGGGAAAAAGCTAGAACCTAGAGTCAATTTTTGAAGTAGATTGCAAATTAGACATTAAAATGGACCAGTTGTTGGAAGGCCGATTAGCCCTAATCGACCCTTGATTAAAAAACTTGCTGAAGTTCCAATCTCTCTTGTCAGAAATGGTTTCAAACGTTACGTTTGGCTACTGTAGAGACAAAGATAAGTCCAAGTCAAAGCTGAAGGGCCAGAAAGTGTTGGAAAAACCGGTTAAGACTGAATACAAACTAAACCGGAATAAAAGTCACTTCACAGTGGCTGATCGATCGTGCTTTGAACAACTACTGAGGTCCTGATTACTAAATCACTTGTATCATGTGCAGTTCTAGTTATGAAAAGAATAGAAATGCAAACAGAGTGTACCAGTTCGGTGATTTTTGTCCTTTTCCCACTTTCCACCAGAATCTTTCCTCGGGAAAATTGTCAACCAGTTGAGTTCTATCGATTTCTGCGACAAAGAAAGCAAGAACATGCGGCCAGGAAAATACAAATCCTACTCCGACTACGCTTGAATGGAATAGAATAAAAGAATGGAATTTTGCTTGTCTTGCGACCCTAGTAGTTCTCGTTGAAACGTGTTGGTGACCTCTCTAAAACATAGGCAGTGAAGGATTAAGTAAAAACAGGACCGGATCCTTCTGAAGTGGACGGGTTTGTACAACATGATTGGATTAGTCTTCCTGACGAAAACATTACATCTTCAGGGTTTTTTTTTTAACTTTGTATTGGTTGCTCAAGGCTTTTTGCTAATATTCTTTTTACGTCTCCTTTGATTCCTGTACTAGGGGAATGGATTTATTTTGTTGTCAATTTCCCAAATGCCATTGACTTGACCTATCACATACCACAATGATTTGATGCATGCTAGTCTATCAGTGTCACATCTCATGTTTTGTTTTAATGTTGCTCGTTTTCAGTGCCCTGAGAAAGGAATTCTTCAATTTGCTCAGATATTTAGAGGGAACAAAGACTCTTGTTAAGAGAATCAGACAGCATATTCTAATTCCTTCATTTGCGCATAGCTACAATTCCTTGCACCTTTGATCTTATCGCAGCCAAAATTCCTTGTATTTCGAAGAAAAATTCTTTCTCCCGATTAGAGAGCTGCCTCGTTCGTTCGCTTCAGGCTCACTCACTGTAGTAGCAAAATACTTGAGTTTTATGATATACGTGGTATTG
>OX421446.1:7494821-7499821 GCA_949126865.1 Montipora capitata
TCTATTGACGTAATGAATTGTTCTGAAAGTCGCCTATAGTGTTCAAGTCGGTACGAAGGTTCAAGTTTTTCATCAAATAGAGTCGTGCCTTAAAACTGAATTTGTTTTTTCTATTCTTTTACAAATGCGCACGGAGACAGGACATGCAATTCATTCACTTTCTCTTCCTTTGAATAGATCAAGAATTCGACCAAGAATTGTTTGCTGGCATTGTTTTTATAATCACTAAACAAAAAGTGTGCGATAAATACAACTTATTAGATGGTTTAACATATAATACGCGCGGATATTTTGCGAGTTGCGTAGTATTTTTCCGAGCCCCGCACGGGGCGAGGAAAAATACGAGCAATGAGCCATTCAATTAATGGCATCATCTGTCCTTCAGGGCGCGTACAAACGATGTAAACAGTACAAAAAGTTAGCCAAAGATCTTTATTTGATTCGATAAACAAAATGACGAGTGGCAAGCGTTGACAAGCCCAATTCTCAGGCTTTGCATCGTGTTGAAAACAACTTCTTTCATTGAAGAACTCCCGTTCCGTCCGTATTTGCTCTGTTCTAAACCGGTCAAACCGGGACACTACAGTGTATTACCGTCTCATATTTTGCACGTTCTCTTGACCAAATATGGTAAAATGGCGTAATAGTGGAATAATAAACTGTAATACTACCCTTTACTAAAGACCTACCTTTCTCCTTTGCTCCGGGACTTTCAAGGTGTGCTTTGTTTTTGAAGGAATAAACTACAGTATTAATAGCGCTTGTCCACCTCGTCACAAAAGTTTTTAATCATGATGTGGGCGGAACATTCTTCTACTTTGACAGATCACGTGTTTCCGCATTAAGGGCTTTTGTACTGCTATACCCGCTCGAAAAATCTCGACCAATTTAAAATACGTTTTAACCGAGAAATAAATAATATCACAAACAGCGTGACCGGTAATCAGAGTTCGAAGTACCTACATGCAACGTGTTTTAGCGAAAGTAGATATTGTTTTAGTAGTTTTCTTTCTCGGTCGAAAAAAAAATTTAAGCCATGATTTTTAAAAACCATAATTGTTAAGCCTTATTTGTGGCCAGATTTTAAGCCAATGTCAATTCCTGATTACTGAGCGGTTTTCACATTCGATGCTACTTCTCTCCCCTGACTCATTCAAAACTGACGTTTTCCAGGAATTCAATTGGAAATAACTTAAAATTGTAAGTGTCTATTGTTGCATCAAAGAACGAACTAATTGACCTATTCCAAGTTAGTTAGGTAAACAGCTGGGCAGATAAGCTCTTTATGCTTGACGTGTGGGTCTCTCTATGTGTGTAATGTACGTTTTTTAGACCGAGTTTTGGCACCCTATATCCCTTAGATAATAAGAAGACGTGGCCACTGACTGTGAACCTGCATGTGACAACTCCTTTTCGCCTTTGTTTAGCCTGCGCATTCGAACAATCGAGCATGCTTTTCAGTCTAGCTCGAACCACTGGGAGTCGACTCTTACTAGAATAAAACTGTCAATAACCGTTTGTCAATTGTTGCAAAAAAGAAACAGGAATTTTTTTTCTTTTCTTCCACTCTTTTTACATTGGAAGTTGATATTGCTGACACAACTGAGTCACTTCTTTACTGATACCCATTGAATTAATTGAATTAATTAAGGGTGGAACATTCCTTCACTTTTACAGATCATGAAAAAGCGGAATAGCTTCCTTAAAAGACCTCCAGCAACAGAAGCAACAGAGAGGCCAAAGAAAGATAATACAGTCTGTCAAACTATTACAGCGAAAATCGGGTATGATTATTTATGGTATCCTATTGTGGGTTTTACCTTGATTAATCACTATACATACAATTAACATTCCAGAAATATTGTTTTGACTTCACGTTCTTCCGAGTTTCACAGTGATCATGCATAAAATGAATTTCAATGAAATATTGTGTAAAACCAAAAACGAAAGCAGTTATTCCGAGAAACTGAAAAGCGAATACTATTCATTTTGGGTTGAGGTATCTTCCCACCTGCCCAAAGTGATTTCAACCCATGTCGTGCCGAAAATGTGAAACAATCCGATAGAATAAAAGGCCAAAAAGTAGACCGATTGCTATTCAAATCTTTAAGAAGCATGAATTTCTTAGGAAACAATAAACAACTGCGTTATATGTTAATAATTCTTACAAATAAATAGCTTGAAGTCGTTTCTTAAAAGTAGGCAAGAGAATTGGCAGAAACAACATCGGAATTAGGAGAATTGTAAAACTTATGACCTTCATAAAAAGTGGGGAGAATTGTTTAGTATTAGCTCTGCAGTAAATTGGAACGTCTTACAATTTCTTGTATAATAGGAATGTATTTGAATTTTTTAGTAAAATATTGTTTTTTGCTAACAGTAAACGGGAAGGGTCGAGATTAGATAGGAGTACATACATTTGCCCAATTGCAAGGTGTATATGTTGCCGCGGTAAAATCTGCTTTTCCCTAGTTTAAATTGGTGATTCTCATTTCACCCCCAATGGTTGAATATGCACTCAAACGAATTGAGGAAACTTGTTTGGATCCTAAATTAAACCTAGGGAGAAATAGGGTCAGGTTAGGATTAGTTTTGGTTATTATACATCCATATCAATTATGACTTATCAGTATACAAAAGTAAACAATGAAAAGAACAGTGTTAAGGCCCGGCCAAACGATAAATGTTGGACGATCCAACATGTTGGGTTAACCAACATTTTATCGTTTGGCCACCGTGTTTGATGACCACTCAACATGTTTGATGATGTTGGAACATGTTTGATGCAGTATCAAACATTTCATCCAACATCGTGCAACATTTCTTTTGTTCTCATGTTGGATGCGTGTAATTTTGTTCGTTTGGCCAGTCTCAACAACATGTTGCATGCGCGCACGCGCATTGTGACTGCAAATTCAGTCGTTACCATAGACACCGTTTGCTTGCGTCAGTGTAGTTTGAAAATGTCAGCGAGCGAGGAAGCAGCGCAGAATATCGATCAAACTTCTAGCAAGAAAACACCAAAACAAAAAGCAAGACGTTGGAGCGACGAGGAAACTGACCGCTTGATCGACCTATTGGAAGGGAATAGATGCTTATGGGATGTTTTTTGGTCCGACTACCAACTGAAAGACAAGAGAGAAAGAGCATATTCTTCGATCGAAGAGGAACTCGATATATCCGAGGCGTGTCTTCGGCTGCTAGTTCTCGAACAATATTGGTAAAATAACCACTCTCTTGTCGTCTTCGGATCCATTCTCTTGTTTTACCTCGTTTACTTGCTCTATCCTCGGTTTCTTCAAGCTCGTCAAGCACTAATAACACTGATAAACAACGCTTAAATTTCTCTTTACTCTCCGCCATGTTGCAAACATCCGTGGATGTTACAACGCGGTGTACGCTGGGAGGTATCCTTAACCACAACCCATGCGTCTCATCAGTTTGATCAAACATGTTGAATAGATGTTTGGTATCGTTTGGCCACCCCCTAACTTTCAACATGTTAGACTGTCCAACATGCAACCAACATGTTGGATCTTCCAACATTTATCGTTTGGCCGGGCCTTTAGGTTGATCACTTCCATCGCTGAAGAGCAGTGATGTAGACACAGGATTATAGATCTGGAGGGTTCGACTTCGAGCACAGGTAAGTGCATAGTACAGTTCTTTGTTCCCTAATAATGTTGCATTGTTGAGACTGAATGGATAAGTGTATGAATACTGAAACTGATAACCGATTAGAGAACTGCCTCGAAGTTGCGGCGGCAAAAGACTTGAGTTTTATGATATACGTGGTATTGCCATGCATATGACTTGCTTTACATCGGAGGCTATCTTGAAGGTCGCCGGTAGATAGTCACAATGAACAATATATCTAAGTTCTAGCTTGGTAAGTACTTCCTGCCGTGTACCTCAAGGATATCTCCTTGGACCAATTCCCTGTGCTTTGATTCACTAATTTCTCCTTTCCTAACCTATGACACACTTGCCTGGGGTAAATGATATTTCAGCACACTTCACAGCTTTGGTTGCTAAATATTAAAGTTTTCACTCAAGTAACGGAAATTTACAAATAGAATGCCAGAAGCAGTAGTAGACAAGCCACAAATTAAGGTTACTAAAAATTTCTATTCAAAATAACCTAAAATCATGCGTCTTAAAGAAATTCTAAGTGATAAAAATGATCTTTAAAGTAAATACAAAAATTTGAACAATCTTGTTATTAACTTAATTCTTCTCATGATTGATTTATTGCAACAAGGATCTAATAGTATTCTTCTTGTATTTGTAAATTTCCGTTGCTTGAATGAAAATTTTGATATTTAGCAACCGAAGGAATAAGTGTGTTGAAATATCTGCTACCCCACTGAGGCAAATCTTTCAGTGGGTAGGAAAGGAGAAATTAGTGAATCAGTGACAGAAAAGGGAATTGATCCAAGGAGGTATCCTTCATGCACACGGTAGGAAGTCCTTACAAAGCTAGAACTTAGGTACATTGTTCATAGTGACCATCTACCGGCGACTTTCACGATAGCCTTCGATGTAAAGCAAGTCATATGCATGGCAATACTACGTATATCATAAAAGTCAAGTCTTTTGCTGCCACAACTTCGAGGCAGCTCTCTACTCGGTTATCGGTTTTTATATTCATACACGTAATCCAATCAGTCTTAACCTTCCAACAATATTAGGGAGCAAAGAACTGTACTATGCACTTATCTATACTCGAACTCGGATCCAGATCCACAGTCTTGTGTCTTCACTACTCTTCAGCGACGAACATGATTAACCCAACACTGTTCTTTTCATCGTTTTCCAGACCTTTGTATACTGATAAGTAAGAATTGATATGGATGTATAATAAGCAAAACTCCAAACAAGTTTCCTCAATTCATCTGAATGCATATTCAAGCCAAGTAAAATGAAAATCACCAAATTAACATAGGGGCCGGGAAAACGAATTCTACCGGCAACATATACACCTTTCAATTGGGAAAATG
>OX421446.1:7509821-7512321 GCA_949126865.1 Montipora capitata
CAAAAGCTTACAAGGCTAGCTCAAAGGTCAGAGTTTTCCCAGCTCCAGTTGGAGCAGGCACATACACATCTCTGCAAGACAGATGTGCTTGAATTGTTTTCCTCTGATAGCCGCGCAGTTCGGAATATCCTGTGGCCTTTGTAGCTTCATCCATCACTTTTGCAATCGACTCCTTGTCACTGCGTATGGCAAATTTTGATTGACAACTCTATTCCCTGGGGTCCACAAGGACTACTCTAATTGGTCTAGCTCAGCGACTCGTTTTTGGGTCGCTAAAATTGGCGCCAATCAAGTATGAAAAGTCCTTCGTCCCGCGCGCCATCTACATGAGACGAAGGACTTTTCGAAAGTCTACACTCTTTATTGTTTTACTAGTTAACGCTGTGGTTTTCGTAACAGAAGAACGTTGGCGAACAGAGTCGCCATTGGCTCTCGAGCTGGTCAATACCATGTTCAATACACGGCTAGCAGAGATCCATTACGCAATAGACCTCTTTAGCTTGTACATTTTGTTTTCCCATTTCAGACCACGTGATGTTACTGTAGAGTACAGTTTCTTTCAAATGTCGTCCTATGCACGTGAATATGTACGCATAACTTATTAAAAAACAAAAGGAAAATTCCCTTGATAGACTTGCCACAAGTCGACCTCACGATAATCCCAGGAGAAAATGTTTTAGCGAGCGAATCGTGATTTTTCGTACGCGAAGTAAATGAGCTAGCTAGACGAAGGACTTTTCGAAAGTCTATTCCCTTGAGAACATCACGTGGTCTGAAATGGGAAAACAAAACGTACAAGCTAAAGAGGTCTATTCTCTAATTTCATTAAATTACGTCATCGTCATGTCCATTGATTTTTTGCGTCAACAACTTTATTATCCTTTCATGTAATAACAATGATGATATACAAACCAACACATTGAGATTAGAGAAAAGAATACAAAGCTTGAAAAATTTACTAATAATTACTGAATAATCATTACATTTAGGTGTTTCATAGTTAAGCTCAAGCTGAACTTTCTGAAAAAAGGATCAACTGCACGAATGCGAACACTATTTTCATTCGGTGCTATCTTCGTTTCCTTTTTTCAACTGAAAAAAAAATTCTAGAAGAGAAAGGTAGTTAAGTAGTATACGGGGATACCTACTAAACTAAACAATCATAGATCCTCTCAGGGAGTCCCGTATTCACTTTATGATGTGTGTCCAATAAGGAGACTTACACAGGCGTCTAAGTTCAAATTCTTAAAACCGCTACTTTCCTGAATATCATCTGATGGGGACTAGGCCAATTTCGGTAAATCTTGCTCTTGGATGATGGACTCTTGTAATAATAAATAGAGGATATTACATGGCCGCGCGGGGATACGAATTTTATCTTCTCGTGCTGAAAGTATCTCTCACTCGTTCGCTTCGCTCACTCGTGAGAGATACTTTCAGCACGAGAAAATAAAATTCGTATCCCCAAGCGGTCATGTAATGTTCTGTTTACTATATAGATATTGATGAAATGTCCAGATTTCAAACAACTTGTTTTTTTCATTTTCGAAATGATGAAAAAGTGGTCACCAACCGCTAAAACAAGCATGTTGTGTAACATGAGACAAGATATGAAAGTTATGAAAAGCAAATCATGATAATGTCAAATTTCGCAATAAAAATGTTAATGTAGTAGAGAGGCATTATACTGAAGCACAAAAGTATCTTACAATGAAGACGAAACTCTCATTTTATTGGCTAATCGTGTTCGTTACCATGACGACACCTATATCCTCACATATGAAAGATAAAAATGATATGTTCACAGCGCGCCGTGAAGATACGATTTTTTAGTAAAAGGAGAAATCCTGGTATTTCGTCAGTATCTATATAATAAAATGAAATAAACCGTAATAAGGAAGAAGTTATGGCATGCTAAAACAAAGCTTATTAAATGTATAAAGAACAATTGCAGAACAATAGAGAGAATTGGGTTGTAGTGTTTCAAAGTTTTACTATTTTCTGGAAATCCAGAATCATTGCAATCACTTTCTCGTCAAAGTGAACGCTGCCCCCATACTTGAACGTATTATTGGGCTGACCGCCACAGAGGGATCCGAGGGTTTGCACTTTTGAGATGGAAACCAACTGCTTAATCATTCGTCGACATTTTGAACAAGTAATCATGCGCTTTGAGGCATCTGCATTGGCTTTTCCATCGGAGAAATGTTGTGGACAAGGAGATATCCTTGAGTGGTTAACGCTGATACTGTCCTTCTCCAAAAAAGCCCACAAACAGCACTCCATCAAACCGATGAACTGAGGGTAAATTCCCTTCACAAATGTTTCTAGTCGTTGATTTCTGTTAACGAGTACCCTTTCTAAGATTTCGCTTTCCAAATATTCGTAATCCTCCTCTCCTTGGATGTCTGCCAGCTCCATGTTTTTGATCATGCTGTAACATTGTCCTCGGACCCCCTCAAGCCTTCCATCTTCTCTTACAGCTGGTGTACAAGTTGCC
>OX421446.1:7517321-7527321 GCA_949126865.1 Montipora capitata
TGGCTGATGAAAAGACCATACCACAACACCGTACTCTTTTCGACTAGTCCCACAGAGTTTATGAACATTGAAGGTTGTGAGACGGGACCTGCGGTTTATAGTCCTTATTCGAGAAGACTTAAAAGTCTAACCATTTGCGGATGCTATTACAAAGGCAGCACTTCTCCTCAGTTATTTTAAGACCCTGAGTGTTGCGGGAACGGCCGGAGTGGAACTCACGACCTCCTGCATAACAAACTCAGCCACCGGCGCGCGGTTGTTCCTTCTAGCGATCAAGTCTATCGACGAAGAAAAGATGTCTTCTTTTGAGGCTTGATGGGATTTACTGTTAAGCCAGTTTATGTCCCCGGCGGCTTAACGATGAAACGTACCGTTTGTCGTCCAGTAGCGTGGTTTTCATGATCAGTTATCACACAAAACGTTATCGGAACAAGTAAGCCACATGAGGGTTTATGTAAAATCTGGAATCCGGAACCTGGAACGCGTTTTATTCATTACTGACCCTCCCCTATGAATTGACTTTGTCAGTGATCATTTATGTACTTGCAAAAACTAAAGAAACCGTGCACGAAAAACTAATTAACAAGTGAATAAATAAATAATGAGAAATAACGGCTTTATGCAACATGATTTAAAGCGGTACAAATTTTAGGATGGTAAAAGTGAAGACAGAAAGAACTGATTATCGTGATTTGTACAGATCACAGACATACTTTCCGTTTCAATACTGATTTCAAAATTTGTTTGTAGACCTTTTTTTAACCGGTTGAGTAGGAATCCAGACAGACAATCTTTAATTAACAATTAAAGATCACACTTCGAACACTTGCCAACAACTCTGCGGTTAACTATCGACATTCCATTGCGTGAAAAGCAGAACCCGGACTGCGCAAGGATCCAAAGTCTTACCATGTTGAAAAGGGGAAACAGAAGGTGAGCGAAACAAACTTCATTTCCTCACTGATTAGTAACAACTCATATTTTAAAAAGGGACCAGTATAGATTCCGAAAAACAACGTGAATCGCACCTTGACTTTTCTAGTCACAAAGTAAACTCGCGTGACAATCTCCCATAACCAGGCAACGTGACACAATCTGGGTGGCGGGCCTAAAACGCTAGTCACTTTTGACGGGTTACTCGTTGCAGGTCATTATTTAAATTTTGGAACGTAACCCAAAACCCTAATTGATTTGGGTAACCCTACGCCTAAACTACGTTTTTAGGCCCTAGGGTTAGCCAAATTGAGTGTTTTGGGTTTCTTTGGAAAAGGTAAAACAATGACCTGCAAGTACGAGTGACCCGTCAAACTGAAAGTGCGTTTTAGACCCCACCCAATTTCGGTCATAAATTTCTGGGACACTTGATGCAACATATCAGTTCACCCCTTGCCCTCTTTTCGAAGTTGTAGCAAAAAAACTATTGATTTTTTTCCATGAATGCCCAAAGGTATAGCGCGATCAACATTGAAAAGAGGGAAGGGCTTGTATTAAAGTTTGGTGTCACCATCTTTTTGGCTGGGATTGTAGCTGGGCAACTAAACGTCATAGCGGACCGAAGTAGGGATTAGCATGCATTTAATTTCATAACTTACAAGCTAAGTTACCACTTAATAGAACTTTAAAGAAAAATATAATCCCATCAAGGCCAAGCGAAACAATCAAACATTACTTTCAACATCATTTGCCTCTCTCAACTTTGCAGTGAAATGGTTTTCCGGCATGTGTGACGAGGTCAAACATTTTCACACGTTTAAATGCGTTTAATTGCCAACATTAACAAACTTCAGCGAGTAGCAAACGTGACAAATTATCGTGTTGATGCATTAATTTTTAGAATTTCAGCGGTTATGAGCAAAAAGCATAATGCGTCTGTTCGCCTACGCCTAGAGTCGATTCACCTACGTCCAATATGTCACTTCGCCTACAATCCTGGTCACAAGCGTTGGGACAGTTCACAGGCAGACTCTCTTAAGACCAAGACCGCGTAAGCCCGCCTGTGCTCCCCCCCCCCCCCCTCCCCCTGTCAACGTTGATAAAAATCTTGACAAAGAAAAACCTTGACAATAGCTTCAGAATAGCCATGTTTCACGAATTGTTCGCCTCCAAGAACAGTATTCTCCAACTAAAGTGACGATAAGATAGATATTTACCTCTTATTCCAATAATGACGATTTTTCAGCAATCAGGTTCGGTTCCAAACCCGACTGTCTAATCACTTCCTATGGTCCCTTTTTCCTTTTTAACCACACGGCGATCTGGTCTTCAGAATAGCTTCAATTTCTTTCAACATTGCTAGGGATGGGGGGGGGGGGGGGGGAAGGGGTTTCAATTCTACTTGCTTCTATTCACCTTTTTTTTAAACGTCAAGGACGTAGTTGAAATCGTGCGTTCTACAGCGCAAAAGGGTAGGTGTCCCAACAACTTATGGCCAGGATTGTAGGTCTTAAACTCCGTACTATGACAATCACTATGTAAAACAGTTGATTCACCTATACTTGATGTGCGGTGTTGGAGTCAGTCGATTTGATTCGTACTTGGTGCGGTGAATTCAAACAACAAATAGAATCTCCCGTTTCGAATTACACGGTTCTCCAATTACACTCTTAATGAAAGTTTGTGATGCACGATGGTAATTCTGCATGATGCGTGTTCACTTCGCAACATTTTAGAGTAAATTCGTTACATATTCGCACTTCGTAATATGTATTGATCAGTCACTGTTACATACAAACTTATTTATTGCTTACATATAAAATGAAGTTCAAAAATGCAATTTAATTACTACAAGCAACTTTTTGAGACTAATAATTATACTAATCAGTGATTTGAAAAGTCTCACCTTTTTACAGGCCCAAGTCACAAGTCTACAGAAATAACGCCTCAGCTGTTATATATAATTTCTTTGCCTCTAACTAAGCTTGCGGATCGCGTGAAAGGGCACGAATTAACAATCAAAACATTAATTTATAAAGTTCATGATACAACAACAACATCGATATAAAAATTGAACCAGGCAGTAAAGTGGGAACGAGCTAATTTCTTACGTACCTTGTCCTTTTGAATGATATGTTAAAAGTCCCACCTCCTTTAGTATAGGCCGCTCGAATCACAAATAAACACAAAGACCGTAAGCGGTGGTTTATTTCATCTTAATACTCAGTTTTTCTGAGAGGTTCAACAAGGACTATTAAAAAAAATCAGTTTTAAAGCTTTTACATATGAATCGTTGGCGAACTGACTTTAGACGTGAGCGAACAAACGGTAGGCGAAACGACCTGTAGGCGAAACGACCGTTTACCGTCCTTGAGGCGTTCTTGTGATGATCGACCATGATGCCGGGCGACAAATACAATTCATCGTTTAGCCGCCGGGCCAGCTTTAACTGGCGAAACAATAAAGCCCATGTATTCCTCTAAGAAGACATCGTTTTGACGTAGAAACACTTAACAGCAGCAACGAGAATGATGCCGTGAAAGGTGTAATAACATCGTTTTGATCATTGGAAACCCATGCCATTTTGCAAAATTTTATGCCAATATATCTTTGAACGCGGAGAAAACAGTTTTCGAAGTGACTTGTACTGGATATTTACTACTTTTAATTGCGAAAAATGCCAAAACTGTAACTCAATCTTAACTCAACTCAAACTCAACTCGGAACTCGATGAATAGCTGATCTCAGAGTAGGCTTAAAAAATATGGCAACAATTGGACAAAACTACATGATACGTTAAATGGAGATGGAAGACAGAAAAAAAATCACGGAACAAATTTTCATCCTATTATATAAGATAAAAAATAATAAAATTTTGCCCTCAGTTCCCCCTTTAAGAATCCAAAAAAAATTTCTATGATGGTCTGTTTGCAGACAACTAGGAATTAATATAATAGATAGCCCCCACCTTCACAAGTTCAGTCAATCTAGTTTAATGTAGTAATAGATTATAAAGTCTCGACAAAAGATTTTTACCCATTCGTAAATCGAACACCACAGAAAAGGAGGAAACCTATTTTCCGGTTACAATAATCTTATCTCTACGGCGCCCGAAATTAGCATAATAACATGAATGGCTGAATTTAATCTTTATGACAGACGAATCACAGAAACTAAGCATTCCGAAACCCACAGAGGAAACCAGTTAGGTGTTAGGTCTATCACTTCGTACTAAGTTTAACAATAAAGGAAATGTGCATTTGATCCTATCTCCTATAGAGAATCTGAAGAGACCTCGTTCACAAATATTACCTGAAATTAGTGGAAACTTGATGTACTGTGGAGTAAACGATTACAGTCGACACAATATAACAGAGTTTTCTAAGACTGGAGTTCTTATAGTATCTACTGACGTTACACAAATCACTTGACTCTGAAGATGACTTCCGCTCAGGTTGTCGAAACGTCAGTCAATGTCATCTCAAACAGTCCTTCTCAGGACTACACTCACTCGGACGATCGTACTTTACTTAATGATGAGTGTTTAATATTCATTGTCACCATTGGCACAAGGGGAAATGTTTTGAAGAACACTCTTTCTTTTTTATAACAATATATTTTATAAGAATATTTTCATCCTGGGCCGGAAAAACAATAATGTACCTAGACTGTAGGACAAACAGCCGTACGCGTCTTTCAGGATGCCACACAACGCTCGTTGTGTGACATCCCGAAAGAGAACGTGTATTTACGAAAGGTAGAGCGGCGGAGATCTAACCCGAAGGTCGTGGGTTCATTTCCCACCCTGGTCAGAGTTTTTCCCTGTCCTTGTGTGGGCCCAGTTCCATCAGTAGGGCTAACGCTCACATGGTTCATATGGGATAGAAATTAAATCTAGCACTTCATGCTAAACTACACTCTATTCAGTTAACTCTGTATATTTACGAAACCCTACTTCGACACAGCTTTCCTTCACTTACAAAAACAAAGAGTAAAGCAGTATGGAGAAGACAACTGGGACACAGGACCTTATCTTGCCTATCTTCATGCCGTGGACATCATTAATCAGAAGAATTTCTAAACGGTTACATTTAGCCGTGCTCTCGAAAAGGAAAAGAAGACTTCACCCAAAAAGAAGGAAGAAAGAGAACACTGAAGCATGTCTGGGTCGCGCCAAGTTTTATTGTGCTGACGACAGATATTTGACTTTGCGCTGAATCCCGACTATCAAACCATGTGACACTTCAGTAAACCATTTGCTGGTGACTTAGGTCGTTCGTCGATTAGTTGAATCGTTCCTTCTTTAACTAAACCATTTAAGTTACAGAGCACTAGATCATTTGTTGCCAGACCTGATCATTTCACATTTCGTCGACGGATGGATTCTCAGTTGAATAAACCAATTTGAATTAGTCGAATCAAGTCTGTTCCGTTTCAACATCGTCGTCTGAACCATTTCAAAACAATCTAAACCATTTCAATTTTGACGAAACCGCTTCACAAAAGAACTTTGACTCAGCAAATCAGCCTTCAAAAGAAACGGTGACGTGTCGTACATTATGTCTTTAAAGGCAATTGATCACTTACCATCGTCTTTGTCCATGTTTCCTTCTCTGAGTGTGGGAAAATGCGCCTGCGGTGTTTCGGCACAGTCCGAGAGGCACAAAACGACGGAAGCGGGTATCTCCCTGGGGTGAACTCTTCTCATATCTTTTGCCGCGAAGTAATGTTATCCTACCCAGACTACTCACGGGCAAATAATGTAATATTTATATCCTTTTTAAAAAGACTTTCCTCTCATTCCGCGTTTTAGAATATTCCATATATTCCGTGTTTTAGACTGTTCCGTTTATTCCGTGTTTCAATTTATTCGATATTTTCCTTGTTAACGTTTTAGAATATTCAATATATTCCATAGTTACTGGGTTGCCGTATACGGCAATCCCAGTTGGAAAATGGGTAGAATTTCTCCGTTTTATTTTTTTCCGTGTCGGTAAAAGTCTTGCCTGTCACTCCCCCGGTAAGTGGTGTCTTTGTGCATAGAGCCTTCTGCGCGTATTTTCTTAGGATCGAGAGGGTAGTGGAAATGCGTACATTTCTCTGGTGGACACAGTAGAATCATTAACTTAACCTGTAATGGCGTCGAAAGTCATGTAACGCGAATGGCGTTTTAGTGGATCTTTGAACAAAATATAACCTTATGAAGCTCAAAAATGGCAAATCAATTGGATACTGAACAAGACAGGCGAAAACATCGACAACAATCTGTCGCCCGTCGAGCCGTCTTTTACCAAGTGTGCATGTAGAACATTGAAGATTCGCAGGGCAGCGATAATAGTGAATTCAAAGACTAAACAAGGTGGATTGAATGGAATTTCAAGCGTTAAAATCGCTGAAAAGGTAAGATTATTGTCGAAGCGATGCCGCAATTGCGTGTCTTCACCACATGTTCCTTTGATCTCACATTATTGTGTTTTCCGTCAAAATATTCGCTTGTTTTCGCTTTCGCTCGAACATATCTACCTTTATTACATGTCCAGTGAATAGTTTTATCCTCTGGGATGAATTTTCCGTCGAAGAATCGGTTATTTGGGCGGTCAGTGTAAAACGCAGACTGCAGACTGCAGACTGCAGACCGGGGGTAAAATGCAGACTGAGGGTAAAATAAATATTAATAATAAAAAAACGAGTCATAAGAATAAAATGAAGATTGTTTGAAAGACAATCCTGTTTTACATCTGTCAACAACTCACATTATTATGACTGCAGGTCGCTGCACCTTTTGGGGATGCGATCGTACGCGTTGAAATCATCTGTGCTTTGTTTTTGCGCTTCCAGATGCATTGCAATGTTCCAAATTATTTGTCACACCGGTACATCGAGGAAAATCGATCGAAAAACCAACAATTATTACTTCGAATACCTGAATAATCTCGGTTGTCTTTTTTCGGTGCAACGAAATGCACAAAGAATTTCATGTATTCCGAGCAATTAGGACGCGGGGATTTCATTGGTTAAGCTATGCGTGATAACCCCTAGGGAGAGGTTATAATTGAAAATTACATCTTCCAGATGCAAAACAAACGAGCTTGTGAACTAAAGGATAAACATAACGTACACGAAAGCGAATGAAAGGATCCTAATAAGAAATTTTTACACCTCAGTCATACTGGCTTAAGCCGACTGAATTGAAACGTTAAATGGTTGCAAAATCCACGTTATCTCTGTCTTTGTTAATTGGTACTGTAGCCATGCGTGTCAAAATAAATTGAGTTATTGGGTAATTACTCGATTACTTTGTTCAGTGCAGCAAAATGGACAGTTGAATTACGGGGTGGTGACTTCTTTGCCTAAAAGCAACTCACTTAACGAAACTGTCCTTTTTCCAACAACAACAAGGATTCAAACAGCTTCAATTCTTACAGAGTTCGATAAAAATCCGGATTTAAAACATGCCGTGGGGCAACCAAAGCGATGGGAGCCGTGTTGGGGTTTCAGTGTGAAAGTACAAACGGCTACTAACACTCTTATAACTCTTTTTTCATTATTATTTTATTAACCCGCAGTCTGCAGTCTGCAGTCTGCATTTTACCCTCAGTCTGCATTTTATCCCTGGTCTGCAGTCTGCAGTCTGCGTTTTACACTGACCGGTTATTTGGGTGGTTTTTGGCAACAGAGGTTAATTATTCGTAATGCGATCGCTTCCGTTGCCGTTAGCAATGGGTCGCAAATTTGACACTTTTATCGCATTATCACATTAATCATTGAACCACGTTATCTATTATTCCTAAAAATCTAAAAATATTCGTGCCTTATCAGTTTTCGGTCGAATTTATGTCCAAGAAAGCAGATAAATTGCAGAAAATATTAGTTTTGCATCCAAAAATTCGTAATCAACGCTAAAATGACCACATTTTGCCTAGAAAACATATTTTACTGTTATTTTTCTTAAATTTTTTCGTTCAACTTTCGCTTTTATAAAATGTTTCAGTTGTCTGTAAATAAGTTATATGCTGTTGGAAAGCTTATTTTCTTAGCTTTAAAATGATGTATTTTTTCCCCCTAACTTTAAATATTTTTTGAGAAAAAAAAAAACATTTTTTGGCGATGGCTGATTTACCGCGGTTTTCTCGCGGTTGGGAAAGTAGGAAAAAGAGTTAGGCCAGTAGCCAGGCTTTTAACCTCAGAAAAGGATCTATTTCGTCGTACGAACGTGTGAGGACCTGTGAGCCAAAGGGCCTCTGCTGGTATGACTTCTGGGTGACCCCTTAATAACTTCTTACTAACCGAGCGCGAGGGCCGTACTGCCAGGGAAATATTGGCCCGAGGTCGTGGCAGTACGGACCGAGCGCAGCAAGGTCCGTACAAAAACGACCCAGGGCCAATATTCCCCAGTACGGCTCGAGCTAGCTCGGTTAGTAAGTAGTTTATTACATGGTTTTTTAATTACCTTTTGCTTTGTTTTTGCAAGCCCGTAATCGGCCCGTGGGCCAGTCACAATTTGCCTGGAACGCTGCACGTACCACAGGCAACCCAGTGTACGGAGGGTCTAGTTTAGAATATTCCGTGTATTCCGCAACCCCGCCGTTCCACCATTCCATCAAATAGGGTCTGCTCACCCTTTGAAATGGCTTTTCAGCTTTGTTTTCCCTCTCACCAACACACAGGAGGCTTCCGCTTCTCTAGTTTTCATACATATATAACTTTTTACAAGAAAAGTGGAGCGAAAATAGAAAATGCGTGAATAAATTACAAGAGAGGAAAGAGGCTATCAGCGAAATCAACCGACACGGATCAGCAAAATTAACGTAGTGTTGCCGAACGTGCACTTACACTCGATTCGAACTCGATGACTAAAAGATTTCGACATATGTGAGAACTAAGTTGCGATTTTTTAATGTTTCGTTTAATTCAGAAGAGCTTATCTTTTCTATTACTGGACAGCTTCGTGGGAATTTCAACACAAACAAGCTGATAAAATCCACATTTTTTGCTGATCGATCACAATGAGAAGATGAAAATAGTTTTCTTCTGTTTTTCTTTCCGTTGCGAGAAAATTACCGTTGATTGTTTTTCAATGCAGGAGAAGTTGACCCGGTCTTTGCGAGTATTAATTTATGGTCGACTGGTGAATTTTTTGCTTGCTTATTTGACCTGCCGAATGTCTGTAGAATGTGAACTTGTGTGGCGATCTCCGTAGACGTGAAAAAAGAGTGATTTTGATTTAATAATTTAAATGTCTGTTAACGCGCAGCCGGGGCCCGGGTCGGGGTCGGGGTCGGGGTGAATTTTTTTTTCCAAATTTTTTTTTGTTTACATTTTTGCCGTTATTCTCCTGTACTGTTATTTTCGAATGAAAACTTAAGGAACCAACAGAAGCTATGAAAGTTCTTAAGGGACCTCTTATTTTTTTTCCAAATCGGACTTTTTTGTGTTTTATAAGTTAAGTTGTGGAATATACGCCAACTGTTAAAGACACTGAAGACTCGCTGAGCTCCACACTTAAAAATCGCAATGTAATGTTTACTTCGTTAAACAGAAACAGAGTTCTACGATGATCGTCACGCAGTCACGCAACGTTCTCATTTGCTTGTTTGTTCCTGTTGTTGTTAATCAGTGTTGTCTGACATTACTACAAACGGCTTGTAGTAAAGTTAGAGTCGCACGGGAACTTGTCAGCCAATTCTATTTGGACGTCATGGGATCGAATCCAATTTTATGATAAAAAACACAACAATGTTGACAACAATTTTGCGAAAAGAACCAAGTGAGACCGTTGCGTGACAACAATCGAACTGTGGCTAGTTTTGTTTTGTTTTAATTGTATTGCGGAGAAGGTTTTTACGAAGTAAACATTAAACGAGGGTCTCAATGGGGGGAGGGGGGGACAATTGTCGGTTGTCGGTTGAAATTTCTGATCTTTGTCGGTTGTCGGTAGATCTCCGTTAATAAATGACAATGTACGTTAATTGTTAATATGTGTTATAAAATTCACCTAGTTTCAAGACTTTCAGCCCCATATAACGTGTAAAGCTAGTAACTTGTAAGATTGCATCATTTGATTGCT
>OX421446.1:7537321-7542321 GCA_949126865.1 Montipora capitata
TTTCACCATTTCTAAAATCATTTGCCTACAAACTGAACATTCATCGATCCTCTCAGGGAGTCCGGTATTCACTTTCATTGATTGGACCTTCTGTTTCCAATTACCGTGTGTATAATCACCGCCGAAATGAACTCGACAGCGTTCTGAACCGGAAATTTCTAATAACCCCAAACATAAGGAATATTCTACCAACCCAATAAACTGTGGATAAATTTGTCTGACAAATGTTTCTAGTCGCCCAATTCTCTCTCCTAAAAGACTTACACTGGCTTCTCCGTTCAAATTCTTAACACCGCTACTTCCCTGAATATCACCAAGTTCCATATCTTTAACGATCTGTCTGCATTGAAAGCGAACATTGTCCAGTCTACTATCTTCTCGAGCCGTCGCGGTTTGAGTTGCCATGGAGAAAATCTGTACCACATTTTCCTTTGACTTTGACATATCTCTGAGGGCCTTTCCACAACAATCGTGAACTCCTTCGGCCTGGTATTCGTCTGCTAACCTTAAAATGTGACTCATCTTGTTCACTGAGGAAAAAATAGAGAAAACTTCAGTTGATTAAAGAGCGTACAGTCGCTAGGTTGGGCTGAACTTGACTCAGCTAAATCACTTGAAAGTGGTTCTAACTGGGATAGTGACACCAGGAACTATTTAACCTTTTTAAGGCTGACGGTATCTTTTTCGCTTACTTGGTTCAATCCGCAAAAAACAAAAAATGTTCCTAGTTAGATGCACGACGTACCCCCAAAATGGACCGAATGCATAAATGCGGCCAAAAATGTATCCTTTTGTTTATGTGCTAACTAGACCCTCCCTGAGGGTACACTGGGTTGCCTGTGGTACGTGCACCGTTCCAGACAATTTTTTCAAGTTGGGGGGGTCATTAAGACCATTTAAGGGGTCACCCAGAAGTCATACCAGCAGAGGCCCTTTGGCTCACAGGTTCTCACAAGTTCGTACGACGAAAAAAATCTGTCCCTGCGTAATATGTAGCTCTAACAGTGCACGATATTGTTTTGGTATTGTCTATCATTGTAGTGCCATGGTAGAAGCCTTGGGTAAATAGCCTGAGAAGACATGTGGTTACTAGCAAAGTACTGAACCCAGAAAGATTGAAGAAAATAAATGGGAAGTGAGAAACATTGGCTTCTGGGCTGACATGTTGATAAACTTCTTTTCACTACAAGTTTAAGCGTGCCCTCTGAGCATCTGACAGCTTTGTAATTCTAAAGTTTACTAAAGTTAAGCCCTCTCCGGCGGGATTAGTGTCTGGATGGGTGACCAAAAACATATACGCCTTCGTAAAACAGAAGCATTGGACCGAAATACTATTAACGCTAACAAATGCGAACTTAGCAAGGTACAGATTTTGTTAGCTTGCTTTATGCAAAAACAAATATTGATGCAAAAGTAAATAAATATTGATACACAGTTTTCAGAAAGAGCAGAAGGAAGTTTCCAGGACGGTCGCTCGAGAATTAAGCCGTGGCCAAACTATCGAACAAAGTTGGATGGAAGGCTCCAACTTTGCTCGATCCAACATTGTTCGACAGTTTGGCCGCCCATGTTGGAAGATGTTCGTCCAACATTTTTTGCTCGATCAAATGTTGGATAGAGTTTGCTTTTGATCAAACATTACAACCAACAATTCTGTTTGACACCGCAATGTTGTAGTGTTTTGCCGCTCTTCCAACAAAGTTGTGTCCTGAATCGAGTCACGTTCGTATTGCTAGCCAATCACGAATCGCTATCTTATTTTCAAGCCAAGGCTTCTTGCATCATTTGCAACAGAGATGGCGGACAAGGAGCAAGAGGACGTCGTGCCGGGACGTCGTGGTTGTTGATGAACAGCCAGAAACCTTGATCAGCGAATAGGAAGCAAGGCCATGTCTGTGGGACACTTTTAGCCTACCTAATCAATATCGCTGTTTGGAGATGTCTGGTTCAATAGCGTTTAAAATTCCTGCAAATTGATCCGAGCTAATAATCATCATTCCCTAAGCGCGAATGTATCTTGCAAAGAATATACCCTTTTCTACACGTTCTCTTAATCATTCTTTGGTTTTTCCTTGTTTGAATACGTCCTTTCCGTCCTAAAACATCTTCCGAAGATGTTTTAGGACGCTTCGCTTTCAAATTTTGCGCCAACTTAAACTTGAATTGGTCAAGCAATGTTGGATAGTGTTTTGCCACTACGTCAACATTTACATCCAACAATGTTGCATGTGGCATCCAACTTTGTTCGATAGTTTGGCCAGGGCTTTAGGGAGCTTAAGCAACGACAACGGCGACGGCAACGAGGACGTCACAAATTTGCATATTTAGTGGGTAAAAACAATAGCTTTGCACGCCCTGCACGTGCGTTTTTCACTTTTGTCCATTTCGTTGCCGTCGTCAGCAAAACAACAACGTGAAATAACCAAGGTTTTGGTTTTATGAAGAACGTCAGCACTTGAGGATAAATTTTCATTTTCTCTTCTAAAATGGAGTGCCGTTCCGACTGGTGTCATCTTTGAGGAATTACCACACCCTTGTCATATTAAAAACGTTGAAATAGTCACGAAGCGATTAAAATAACGCAAATTTATATTTTGAGATGACGTTCTCGTTAAGGTCGCCGTTGTCGTTGCTTAAGCTCCCTAATAACAAATTTACGACATGAAAACAACATTAATTTTGAACCGTGAATATAGAATATAAACAGTTACGATCAGCGACAAACATTTTGGGAGATTTTTGCTACGTTCAATTTTGTTATTGTAAGTTTTGGCTGCACAAATAAATCGCAAAATCGAAAGTGACATCGCCGGAATTCAGCGGGCGCCGTGATTACTAGTAAGTTACCGCGGCATGTCTACTTGCCAAACAGTGAAGCATCTGTGTCAAATGATGGCAAGATATCGGGTTTTCGTAAGTTTCTTTTTCTGTCAAGTGTTATAAAGTTTGACAATAAATGAGCGAATTCAAAACAAAGATCACAATCGCCCACCATTGTTTCTGCAAAGTCAAAAATTTACTCTCCAAGACGAGGTTATTTATCACCAGGTAATTCCATCATTTTAGAAATAGCAGCTACTTTATTATTCACCGGCGTCACGATTTTTTGCTGATTTTGGGGCTCATTTTGTTGAAACTCAAGCACGCTTCCAACAGACCTGTTTATTTTCATGAAACCTTACCTGCTTACAGAGTTATACTAAAAATATCCTCCCGTATCACGTTTCAACCTTAAGCTCGAAAATTCAATACACAACATGATATTATAATTCACAAAGGCAGAAAATATCACAGAATCCTTTTCCAGAGAAACATTTTATTGAAACAAACAACATAAGATGCACTAAAACGCCATTCGCGTTGCAATAACTTTCTATTGCTGGTTAAGGAGAATAACAAACTCACGAGGCAGAATGTATATTTATATTTAATTAAGTTAGCACAACACAAAAACGCTAACCTCATTTCGACACGAAAATGCTTTACTATTGCCATAAAAACTATCCAGTTAAGCTCGCATATTAAAAAACATGATGAATTCATAAAGGCCACCTTTTCCAGCGAACAATTTTTTGAAACAAACAACATATTTGCTCTTGGAGGCGAAAACCTCTTCCTATTTCGTTGCGTGCGTGAAGACAAGAAACTCAATCGTGTCAAATTACCATGTACTTCAGGTTCAAACCCTTTCCTGAAGAACATTTTCCGTGAATAACAAGAAAATGCTTTACTATTGCCATAAAAACTATCCAGCACACATGTAATAAAACATGATGAATTCATAAAGGCCACCTTTTCCAGCGAACAATTTTTTGAAACAAACAACATATTTGCTATTATTGCGTGCGTGAAGAGAAAAAACTCAATCGTGTCAAATGTCAAATATGCGCAATATTACAACAAACTAAAATTTCAGGATCAAACCGTTTCCATGAAGAACCTTTTCCTTGAATAATGAAGCACAAAATAGACGACAAGCTTTCTTTCAAATAATTCTTGGCTGTCACATTACCTGAAGACTGTGCAGAGTTGATCACAGATCCACCACTTAGGGTGTTCGATTCGTTCTTTGTCTTTGTTGAACCCATAAGTTACCTGAGAATTTTCCATTTGGTTTCAGTGTTCTACATAACAGCACACTTGGTAAATATTATTTTAGAAATGCAGCTCACTTTGATTTCTGCTCGACGGGCGACAGATTGTTGTCGAAGTCCATTACTCGTCGCTTTTGAGATTCCAGGTGTTGTTTTCACCGGCTGCGTAGTTTATCCAACTGACTTGTTTAAGGATCCAGTAAAACGCCATTCGCGTTACATGACTTTCGACGCCATTGCAGGCTAAGTTAATTATTCTACTGTGTCCACCAGAGAAATCTACGCAGTTCCACTACCCTCTCGATCCTAAGAAAATACGCGCAGAAGGCTCTATGCGCAAAGATACCACTTACCAGGGGAGTGACAGGCAAGACTTTTACCGACACGGAAGAAAAAAAAAAATAACACCGAACAAATGCCCTCCATATCTAGACTGGGATTGCCTACGGCAACCCAGTAATAAGACTCACTAGCCTCGCTCTCAAGCAACATTTCTTTTGTATTTCATCCATGCAAACAAGGCAAGCGAGTCTAATTAGCAAGTAAACAAAAGAAATTTTTTTGGCCGCCATTTATCCATTCGGTCTATGATGCTGCTCTAGTAAGGATAAACAGCTGCATTTATCCTAAGCTAAAAATAATGCTAACCTTTATCCTTTCCTTATCGTTGGAAATAGATAGCAAAGGCTTAGACTTAAAGGGACACGTCGTGTTGGATGTCAAAATTGGCTGTGCATCTAATTACTAGTTGCATTTCTGGACATAAATGGACTCAAGGGCACCCAACGAGTAGATTAAGCCAAATGCCTTTGAGAGACAATTATAGACTTCTTGTAATGTTTACAGACTTTCTAAAGAGATGCTTTTATCACCTCAGAGAATAATAATTTGATCTGTTCGGATATC
>OX421446.1:7549821-7564821 GCA_949126865.1 Montipora capitata
GCAACCCAGTTTACGCTGACGGAGCGTCTAGTTGACTCTACGATTATGTTCTTTATGGATCGTTTCACTGTAACGCAATAAAAGAATAAAATGGAAACCGTTCAATGAAAAAAGCCAAAAACGTGGAATGCTGTAGGACACAAATTCATAAATCACCTCTCCAATTCTGAGTTATTTGTCGAAGCGTTTCACGCAACTTTAAAGAGTTTTGTATGCAACCGCCATGTTGGTGTACCAACGTTGTGCACCAATATGGCGACGAAAGTGCTTACTTTTCGCTCATGAGATAAAATAATGTGTATGAACACATCTCTTAATGTACTTGAAACTTTCAAACTACTGAGATTCATAGGGATAGACATTTTTTGAAACGAAAGACGTCATGAAACTGGAAACTTGAAAAAGATTTATTTCTAGGTCATGTTCAACCTCCTATAGATAAAAATTTAAATCATTTTGCGATTTTGACTTTAGAATTTGATGACGTCACTATAAGAAATCTATAGTTTATTCTATATCGTGTTGACGGAACCTTAACGAAATTTATGTGAAAATCTAAGTGAAAGATCATTTTGAACCACTAGTTGCCTCGAAGGAAAATATGCTTACGTAGGTACTGCGCAAGCGTATTTCGCTTGGCAGGTGTTACTTTGAAGGATGATTGACATTACACTCGACAGGTCGACCCTAGTTGGTATAAAAATGCTGTAATTTTGACTCGTACAGAACTAGAGTTGTTCAGTGATAGAGCAGTCAAGTTGTTGTTACGGTTGCTGATCAGACGAATTAAAAAGTCTCTGCCAAAGAAGAGTGTTGGAGTTGCTTCTCTTTCCCAAGAAGTCCTTCAACATGTTCCTGTAAGCGAATCTCGTCAATCCTCTATGATATTTTTATTTTGCTGTCCATTCGATACTGAAAGTCATCCTCTTTGAAGAGAATCGAGCACACTGACGAACTTTTACCGGGCTTCCAGTTCTTTCTTCTCGCCAATACAAAATCTACGGCCATTTTTTCCTTCTTTTTGGAGCTATTGCTTTTTCCGAAGAAAGGATTCCTATGCATACTTAGTCCTTTTTCAAGATCAGCCGGGTTGTTACATCGAGGGGCAAGGCATTTTTCGCATCAACTTGTGTGCAACCCTTCTCAAACTCTCCGATGGCCTCTAATCACGTGTTCCTTAATCTACGTCATAAGTCGGTTGAAGACTTGAGCTAGTGGTGTGCTAAAATGGAGGGCAATTTCAACGCTTTTAAAACACCGTTGAAAATTCGCCTCTCGTTCTAATCGCAAAATTATTTCGCAAAAGGTCATTTTTTTACTATGGACTTTTAAATGGGAAAATAAATATTTTCACATTATGAACACTTCAACAAAAACAAAAATTCAGAGTCTTTTTAAACATTGTTTATAGAAAAAGATGTTCAAATGAAAATCCTTCTTACCTGTGAAATGCGAAATGTGATTAGCAATGTGTGATTGGCAATGGCCAATCAGCAAGCGAATGTAGGAAATTCACGTTTTTCTAAATTTACAGTTTTGCATCCGTCATCTTTCGTTTTTTTAATATATGACTCTTTTCATTTTAAGTAAATTTTGCATTACATTTATTTATTGTAGCTCTCCGCTCAGTGAAATATACTATGAGATAATTGTGACCAGCCCCTATTCTTTCGTTTAAATTTTTCCCGGTCGAGGTTTAGTGCCGATCAGAGTGTCCGAGCAGCGTGTGATGATCAACTCCAGTGCGTGACCGGAAATATGAGTGGGCTTATCTACCGTGCTGCTCTAGACCCATGGAGGCCAGTAAATCTAGAAATCATATAGCGTCCGAGTCTCTGACATCGTCAACATGTATGTTGATGTCAGTAACGGAAACGTTTCTTTCTGAATATTTCATTGACATAAAATTTTGACCGTTACAGTAATCTCTTTAACGGCAAGAGTAGTTCCACAAATTATCTACTTGAACATAAATTCCGCCCCTATCAACTGCGGCGAAAGCTTTCTGTCTGCTGTAACGTCACCTCAAAGACAACATTTTCCTGAAAAGCTTTGGATAAACATTTTACATAGCCTAATTAAGCTTACTTCGCCATTAATGACTGTAATGAGTGTTGATTAACTGCAATACACTTTAGCCAACATAAATGTGTGGTAAACATATAACTTTGCCGTTAATGAATGTCGATGAGCACTTGATGTTGATTAACTGCATGCAAAAACATTCTACTACATATAAATTAAAGAAACAGAAATGCAAATTTGCATTTGTTAATCAAGGTACAGCAATATCACTGGATGGGCTTCAAGTCATGGTTTTCCAGAGACCTTCGCTTTAAAACTGTATCTTCAATAAATTAACTAACTACCTAAACTAAACCATTTCTTCCTTGGCGTTTAGTTTACCTGCTGCATCATTGCCATCGTCTATTCTCGTTTCTCTTCTCCACCTTTCTCGACCATGTCGTCGCAATTCCGCAAGTAACGATGCTGTATCGGTACCTGATGCCATTAGCTCGTGTTACTGGTAAACTCGGGCACAATGCACCGCTAGTCTGGTCTAATAAAGTCAGTATCCACTGATACTGATAAACGCGAAAAGAAAATCAACCGACCTAAAGACAAACAACTCTGGCTAAGATTCCTAAAGGGAGAATCGACAATTATTTATTCGCATGATCAGTCAATCGTATTACCCTACCTGCATGATATGTCCTGAGAAGAGGGGTGGAGAAGGGAGTTGAGAAGTGGCAAACAAAAAAATACATATTCGTGGCAAAAAGCTTCCCTTCGAACGCTTCCCTTTGCATCAATGATTTCGAATATATAATACTCCCTTCGAACGCTTCCTTTCTCATCAACGAATGTACTCAAACAAGACATTATGAGCAATCGTCGATTCAAGTCTGTCAAACATAAATTCACCAATCGCAGACTTTCTACGCGGTGGGGCCTGGGAACTTCTGACAAACAGATAACCTGAAGTCGAGATATCAGGGCAGAAAAAGGAGGCTGCCCTGTGCGGGCAGCAACGAACACTATTTATAATTACACGAGGAAATTACAAAAATTTTGTTAAGATTATATGAACATGCAATTACAGTATTTAAAGTCCTTTAAAGTACTACATTATACAAAAAGTTACATTATAATAAGTGTCAAGATTAAAAGGAAAAAGTATGAAATTACGAAATGCTGCTGAAAACTGAATATCACTGTGTAAGAAGGAGGATTTGAAAAGATTCAGACTTTCCTACTCTCTTGCCTCACAGGGAGTTTAATTTGTTCCGGTCCTCAGTAGAGAAGGCTATGTTTTCCTATACAGGTTGATGGATGCATTTCTTAGGTTGTAAGAGAGAACGTCTGAAACATTCTTTAAAATATTTCTTAAGTAGGAGCGAGAAAGATGAAGAATTATTTTACACATCAAAATGGCAAGTTGCCTCGTTCTCCTACCTTTTAGTATTTCCCAACCCAGTTCACCCAATAGATCTCTAGATGGTGTATCATAGTCTAATAAGTGACTACTCTAGCAGCTCTCGCTATGACGTTTGTGGAGACTTCTGCCAGCCCTTTCCCATTCATGTTATCCCACACGCAGCTGGAATAGTCAAAATAGTGCAAAATAAGAGCATTATACATGGCTTGTCGAGTTTCCAAAGGCACAGCTGGACTTGGTGATTCCCGTGTCAGGTTTTCACCAACTATCTTTCCAAGGGATTCATAAACAGTTACCCCTTCAATAGCAATGTTATTAACCTTGACTGAAAAACGATCAGAGACCAGATCAAGTTTAGGGCGACTTCCTATCAACATGTATTTAATCTTCTTGACGTTTAGAGTTAGTTTTTTTACGTTTAATAAGTCATGTCTGAAATTTATTTAAATCAGAATTCATTTCAGCTTAAAGAGTAAGAGGATCTTCGGCTAAGGACGTTAAGGTGGTGTCATCCGCATGCATTCTCGGTTTCTTTGCTTTTTTAGTTAGAGAATAGCTGACTGGAGGGGAGATCATTTACAGTACAAAATAAATAACAGCGGTCGCAGGACCGATCCCTGGGGGATTCCACAAGTTATTGTACAAAAATCCGAAAGTTCACCGCCAATTAAAGTTTTCTGTTTCTGCCCAGTAAGATATGATTTAAACCACCTAGGCATACGTTTGAGACCTAACTCCATAAACCTCTAGCTATTTTCCGCAGAAGAACAGAATGATTCCAGGTGTCAAAAGCTTTCTTTAGATCCAAAAATATCACACCATTAAAATGAGAGTTACCTATATTCCTAATCCATTCATTTGTTTCTTCAAATAGGGCAGTTTCTGTGGAAAACACTGGCCTGAATCCTGATTATGATTTAGTTAATATGTTGTTTAAATAGTCAGAGAATTGATTAAATACAACTCTTTCAATCAATTTACTAACAACAGATAAGACTGAGATTGGCATATAATTATTGGCATCAGCTTACGCATCGTCTTTAAAGATTGAGGAAACTCTAGCATGCTTCCATTCCGATCTGGGAAAATTCCAGTAACGATTGAAAGATTATAATTATTGAAGTGGAGAAACAACTATACGTGCTACCTCTTTCAAGAGGCGCACCGGAATATTATCAAGCCCACTATATAGCTTTGTTCACAGGTAGGTTTCTAATAAGATGAAAACTTTCACTCCAGGTTGTTTGCTTGAGAATGAAAGTAGATTCTGCAGGTGTAATGTAATCAGGCGGTGCATTTTATTGGTGTGTCTGGAATCTCAGAAGCTAGGATTGGACCAAATTCTGTTTGTAGTTTAAGACGATATCCCCAGGTTATTCATTAATATGCAGCTGTTTAAATTTTATTTCGTTAATTGTTGTACTTTTAGATTCTCTCCCGAACATAGAGTTGATTCCTCTCCACGTATAATTCCTGATGTTACAAGAGTTATCAGTTTAAAGTAGTGCTTATAAATTGCCTCTCAAGGACATCACTCTTAGCTTGCACCTCTACTCCCATCGATCTTGTCTGTTTAGTTTAGTTAGGTTTAACTTGAAATAACTCTGAAAGCTAAAATTGGTTAGGCTATGTGCCCCATTCACCTTTTCCTACGGGATTCCAGAGGTTGCTTTAATTGCTACCGCAGTGAGTGAGCCTGAAGCGGACGAGCGTGGTAGACTGCGAGAAGTCTCTCTTTTGCTCTAAAATCATTGAAACGAACTTTCAAAATGGCTCAAGCTGCGGGTCGCAAATAACGCCCGCGGTATTTGCGATCCACAACTTCAGTCATTGTACGCGTTCGTTTCAATGATTTAAGAGCAAAAGAGAGACAGTGCTCGCAGTCTACGAACGAGGCAGCTCTCTAATCGGGAAAAGGACATATTTTCTTCAATACGCAAGGAAGTACGGTTGCGGTAAGATCAGAGGCGCAAGGAATTGTGGTTATGAGCGAATGGAGGAAGGAATTAAGTCACAAGACCTGATCTGCTCGTTACACAGAAGCTTGTAGCCACGTTCCCAATTCGAAGTAACGAGGATTTCAATTGATTAGCTTGTACAAAGTGTTCAAAACAACTGGTAGATGGATACTATTTTCCCGCCGGTGTATCCTCTATTGGAGTACTAAGCTAACTCGCGGTTCAAAACAAATAAATCCAAGTCACTAGAGTTGGCTAATGAATGAAAAAGAAAATCATCGTAATTTAGAGATACCTGCAGAAAAATCATTTGGATATTTCAAATTTTGTTCAAATTCTTCAAAAAAATCGTTAAACTTACTGGAAAACTAATGTTATTTCTAATTATATATGAAGAGTTTCTTAGCATTCTCACTGACTTGTTGTCGTTTTTGGATTTTAAGTGTGGTGTACGGCGCTCGTAACGCAAGCCTTCCTTTGGCTCGTCGTTAACGTGCTAGACCAGTGAATAACCTAGGCTGATAAAGTCAATATCCAGTGAAACGAGCACAATTGACCGAGTCGGAAAATACTACAATACTCTTTGTGGGACCATTGTAAGTCCCAAGAGAAAATGGAAATAATGCTTATGCATAATGTGGGGGGACAAACAAAGAGTATTATGGTATTTTTCGAAGTGGCCTATACACGAACTATATAATTGAAACTTGGAAAGCAAACCACCTGCTTAAATGCAAACAGCTTTTGCTAAGATTCCTAGAAACGTAAATAGAATTATGGCATATTTAATTCCCAGAAAGCTTTTAATCGCATGATCTTGCCAGCGTGACATGTAGGTCATTCACGTGATCTTGCTTGCGTGACATGTCCAAAGAGGGGATTGAAGAAGGGGAACTTTTAAAATATTTTTCTCTTTGCTCCTTCTCAGTGAATGTCTGTGTTTTGACGTTAGTAAATTCGCCCCAAGTCTTTCATTCAAAATTTCAATATTCGAAGCTAATCTTTGTCAAGGAAATTATTTTAATGGAACAACAATTTGACCCGAGTTTCGCAGTGTTGATCCTCAGTCCTTCCCAGAAAGATCGTTATTACACCTGATCATTCTAAGAAACATCATGATCATGATGAAGTCTTCTTTGGCATTTCCTGGAAAGGCGGCCACAGCGAGTCCATAAACAATGAACAATGCGAAATGCTGTGTGTCATTTGCTAATGATTGTTAAGGAAATTACGGTCAACATTTCAATGGCTCATTCTAACCCGAGTTCGCAGTGTTCATTATTAGCTTCCCCTTTTGTGGCAGTTAAGTTGAGTCACTTCTGTCACGCAATCTCGAGAGACGGCCGAGGGAGGCCTTCCTCTAAATTGCGTGACAAAACACGATGGCCTGGAAAGCGCGCGGCTCGTAATTTCTAAATTGCCAAAGAAATGGGAAGTTCAATCAATGGCGAATTTACTTATGTTGAAACACGAACGTTCAACAAAAGGGAGCCAGGAGAAAATGGCACACTCTTTCCTCAATCTCCATCTCCACCTCTTTTATGGACATTTCTCGGAATTAATATCGTCATATATATATATAGATAGATAGTCTTTATTCTGTTTCCAGGAATCTTATCCAGAGATGTTTGTATTTAAGCCAGTGAATTTGCTTTCCGTTTCAGTGCATTCTGAATTCATCAGATGGTAGAATAGCTGTTCATTTTCCCTGAGCTTACTAAACACAAGCAAATGGCATCAGGAACTGATACTGAACGGTCATCAACGGAATCGTTAAGTGAATGTGAAGAAGAAAGCGGAAGTGAAAAAGGCGATAGCAGTGGTCTTTCCGAAGGTAAGTACTAGTTTTGTTAGCTGGTTGATGGAGTCCCATGACTCGAAGTCCAGCAAGCCAGAATATTTGCTATACTAGAAATAAGGTTAGTTAGTTAGTGTGGGCGAGACCGGCCGATGTACAGTGGATGTAAGGAGTTGCAGGGTTACAGAAGAATTTCACCATGCAGAGGTGCTATGAGCAAAATCCCAGTGGCAATTTTTCTTGGAAATCCCACTAAAGTCCCAGTGGTCAAATAGCCAGAGCTATGATAGGGATTTTTTTTTATTTTTGAGCATCTGTATATTGTATGAAGCAATTAATAATACGTCTCGAAGCGAAATATGTGATTACTGGATAGAAGACCGCCATGTTGGAATCGCGAAAAGCCACTGACCAAAGGCTCAGGACCAAAGGAATTGCGAGGGCCGGCAGATAGGTACATTGAGGTTCAAAAACAAGTCTGCTAGCATCAGAGAGGTCCTCACTCTCACATGGTGGCGGCCAGAAACGTAGGAAGACCGCATGAACTATTTGATATCACGAATTTTGTGCAGAAATAGTACCTGATAACCTCTGATATTGCTAATCCCATTCACATCAAGGAATTTTTATCTCCCATTCCCAGTGCCTAAATCCCACTCCCATTGATAAAATCTCATTTTCCCAGCCACAAACTAGGTCAATTACAGCTCCCATTCACCCTTTCAGGACCCTCAAAGCAGTGTGCATGAGGGTAACAATTATAAGCCCCTGCTGTGCACTGCAAGTTTATGATTAGGTCAATTGTGACATAAATGGAATTCTCTAACTTACGATTCTCTATGGTTGTTTGAAATACATGAAACCCTCCCAATTAAATCGACGATAATTTGCGAAATGACTATAAAAAGTCTTCGGAATGTGTGTTTCGGTGTAGTTAATTGTAACAAATGAATTAAGTATAAGCTGACGCTATAGAGGTCTCAATTACAGTATCAACGCTGGTGGCTTGAAATCCCCTCTTGAATTTACCCATATTTGATATTCGTCACGTGATCAAAGGTTCGAGGGCTCTCCTTGCATACGGCGAGAGCTACTGAAATTTAAACTGACCAATCAGAATTCAGCGAGCGGGAAAAACTGTGCTATCCGACGTCACGCCAATTGTTTACATTCCGTTTGGTCAGCCTTCTCTTGTGACTCTCTTGACCGTTGCTTCTTTGAACTCAGCGAGATAGAAGTCACGCATTGTTCTGACAATCAATTTGCTAATCCGCTTTATCCAGTTTATGGATTGGGTTAGCACACACGTGATTAACAACCAGGATCAATTTTTGAACTTGATTCAGTAGAAGAAGAAGACGTTGCTGAGGGAACATTTTTACGATGAAATCCCTTGGTTTGTTCAGCACTTTGATCGCCGATAAGTGATCCGCTCTAACGAGTGTTGGGTCAATAAGCACTTGGTCGCCTGACCTTATGAAGTTGAAGTTCTTTCAGCTCTTGTTTGTGTCCATCATGATCGAACTTCAGGTGAAGCGCTGTGCTGCTTTATGCCAACTTCGATTTCTTGTGATGAGCTTGGCTGCTGCCGAAATTATTGTTGTATTTGGGCAAGATTGGTCTTATCGGGTTGGAACTTAATAGTGAGGGGAACAATTTTTCGTTCATCTGCAGTGCCAAACAACGAACAATCTTGCTGGGTGTACCACATGCTTGGCGAGTCTTGCACGACCATCGTCTATCACATCTGGAGTGGAGTTTTCTTTCAATGATCGATTACAACTTGCGATCGTTCTGCAAACATCCAAGTAGCATGCAGCACTTTTTTCAGTGACTTGAGGATCCTGTTTTGCTGTTTCAAAGGGAGTTGTGCATTCTTGAGCAGTTTGTTCTTCAGGGCTTGTATTTTTTCGTTTGTTCCTGGTGGTGCAAAGCATGGAACTTTGATGATTTGAAAAGACTTCCTTAATTAAATTAGCGCGTAATTAGCGATTTTATATTAAGGAAGCAACAAGTGAATGGTACAAAAAATTAGGAGAAACTGTTGGTTGAGTAGACAATACATGTATTTGTAGACATAAATACCTACCCAGTTTAAGTACTAAGCTCAACAAGTTGTTTGGCTCCACAAGTTTCAGTTTCTGGCCAGGTATAGTGTTCTTTGGAAATTGAATAGCTCCTTGAACACCTGGTTGCTTGAGAAGAAACTTGATGTGTTTCTTCTCTACATTGGTGAATGCAGCCACTAACTGTCCATTGTGGATAAACTCCAGACCAACTCTTCTTTCAATTTATTCTTTGTTCTTCGCAGGACATCAACAATGATGTCCCTTGTAAAATGTTAGTTTCACGTGCGCCCGGTTTTGTTAAAGTTATTTCCTATTTCATTGCTAGGGCACTGTGGTTGCCAGATTCACTTTCAAACTTATCATGGAAACATAAATAAATACCAGTGAATAGACAATGAAAAGTCAGTCCCTTGAATTGTTGATAGAAAATTAATTCAAATGCATATTGAAACATCAGTTGAGGAATATTTTTTTTCATTTCCACTTTGTGAACCTAACATACATTGCTGCAGTTTGTTTATTGCTTGGTCATATTCAATATCTTGATCACATCAAGTTATTTTTTAATTGTTAGGTATTCTGTCAGACCTCCATAGAGACACTATCTTTATCTAAAAACTCAACTGGTTGCTTTTTGGAGCCCTTTTGTGGCATATTTAAATAGGCAGGAAATGTTCCACATTTTATGGCAAATAGTTCTGCATAATTTCAAGGAATATTGCAGCCAAATCTAATTGAATATGAGACTAAAATAGGCTGTTTGACTTTTTGAATTTAAAGACTATTAAAATTGTTTTTGCTTGTTTTAAAAGGCTTAAGGTTGGCACTCAAAAATGTTCCTATTCTGTAAAGATTACCTTGGGAAAATTGGATTAAGGCCAGGTTTTTCTTCCAGCCTCTTTCCCCAGTGCCCTCTGAGAATGGAATTGATTTGGTTTTGCCTAATGTTGAAAGATGAAACAATGCCTAAACCAGCCGCAAGGAATACTTCATGGTGCTTTTTTTTACAAACGTGGGCATGAGGGTGCTTGTAAGCATCTGAGCATTGTTTCGCATGCTAAAGTGTTATAAATAATTTATTTCTCTAAGAGAGTCTTCAAAATTTGTTGGAATCGCTTTTTTGAGCTGTTGGATGAAAAGGGCAGAACATTTGATGAGACCCTCCAGAGGGGAGGGGTCCTTGTTCCCTTTAAATATTTGCTTGTGTTTCCTTGTTCCCCAAATTACTTTCAAACTTGTTCCCAGCTTTTTGATCCCTAAAATTTAAATTGGTTTTCTTCCCTTGTTCCCTAAAATATTTTGATATCGCTCCTCTGCCCAGTCAAATTAGCCATGCATGTTCTCTTCTTCCCCAAAACCCATGGGAGTGCCTCTTTGATGTTGATTCTCTTATTGGCCTAATAGTAATTCACTGTAGAATTGCAAGACACAGCAAGTTCTTATTTGGGAGTGAGGGAAAAGTTTTGAATAAATTCTCGCACAGTACAAGAAACACAATTTTGACTGCCCCTTCGTGCTCTTTTCGGACATGAATCAGCTTGTTTGCACCTTTCTGGCGTCCTGCGGGAGGGCAAGGTCTAGAAGCTCTTCCTTAGTGAGCCTTCCGCTGAAAAAGTCTCCCAAGTCTGGCTTTCCGGTGTTAGGGGCCGAGGTTTTTGTGCAAATTCATTAGCGGCTTCCTTGCAATTTAAAAGGGTGTCCCTTCAAGCAATGGTCAGTAAAAGTTTTGTAGTGCTTATACAAATTTTTGCTACTTGAAAATGTATGTTTACACGAAACATATGTCAGCTTGACAATTTTTCTTTCCCGATACTCCATTTTAAATTCACGTGAGTGCTATTAATAAAGGGCCAGAAATCCATTTATTAAAACATTTTGTGGCAATTTTTTTGTCAACAAACTTGGGTTGTCGGCGAGCAGAATTCGAACGTAAGCTGCTTTGCTACGCTCTTTTTCTAACTATTTTAAGACGAATTCAGGCTGTTATTTTCGAATCAAGTGTAAGAAGACGGCAAAACCGTATTGATAATTTATTTAGTTGAGGAAACTTTCCGAACAAAGACTTTGGTCGTCCTTTCGACGGGGCACGTCAACAACAATGTCATTTACGCCCACCCGAAATGCACTGTTTCCGGTGAAGGTAAATGATTGACAGGATAGCACAGTTTTGACTGCCGCGCGCACTGCGGGCGCGGGTTCCGTATGCAAGGCTAGCCTGCGTAGCTGGTGAGGGACGCGGTGATGACAACGCCCCTCACCATTCTCTGCCCGGCTTGGACGCTCGTTAATTTGCCTCTCGCAACAACAATGCCGCCAATATGCAGGCTACGAAGGCTCGTGATCACAATGCGAACAAAGAGCGCTTTTGATTCGACCGAAATTTCCGGCCCGAAATCGAATGGAACGGGAAAAGTTCTAGGAAAGATTTTCGAAATTTTAGGAATACGTTTTTGAGCCGACCCTCTTTGATGGAATATCCGGAATTACCAATCTTCTTTTGTTCTATTCGTGACAGATGTCGTTGGTTGTGAACCTGAGCGAGTCACTGGGATTCGAAGGTTTCGTCGGTCGCGATCGTTTCACTGTTATCAAACCTTTTATTCCGGTGCATGTAAGGGATGTTACATCAATGGAAGTTGTGCGATTCGAATCCTAATAAGAAAATTACGCGATCATGAAATATACAGAAAATAGAGTGAACAAAAAACGATTCCTATTTACCCGGTGACTCGCTCAGGTTCACAACCATCGAAAAATGGTTTTACTTTAGTATTATGTCTTATTATATGACTAGCTCCGTAAGCGGGCAAGATGAACCAAATCGCGCGCTGTGATTGGCTACCCGAGCGGGCAAGATGGAGCTATCTTGCCCGCTCGGGATTTCTCGCTTGGTCCCGCAAGATCAAAGTTCATTTATGGTGTTTTAAGTCATATAATAAGTCCTTTATTGACCAAGCTTGTTTGGTCAATAACCCATTTGTCATGATGACGTGTCCCATTAGTGAACTGATTACATATGAATCAGGTAGTTAAGAACATAATTTCTCAACGAAACACTTAGTTGTCCATAAAGCGCAAGATCACGTGTACTTGTGAAAAAAAATAATGGCGGGCGATACACAATCGGTGTACTAGTGTTCAGCCTATGGCTTTTTGTGCCAAGATTTTAGTGTTTTCCTTCATCAACAGCGCATTTTTTTTCTTGAACTAGCAACGGTATGTTACAGCTCTTTCTATTATCTTGCTCGAAATACACTTCCACTCCTCCACGTAAAGCAGGCAACTGCAGCCAGAATTATTACTTTGTCGTTGCTATCAAAAGTAGTATAACTCATCTTTTCTGAGTCATCGTCCTCAAAAGCCACGAAAACTTTAAAATATTCCGCCATTTTCAAACACGGGGCACGCAACCTCGAGTTACCGCGCACCGGTGGCTCAGTTGGTTGAGCACCGGGTTGCCATGTGGGAGGTGTGAGTTCGACTCCGGCCGGACCAGCACTCAGGGTCTTAAAATTAGTGAGGAGAAAGTGCTGCCTCTTAATTTCACCCGGAAATGGTTAGACCTTCAAGTCTTCTCAGATTAGGACTGTAAACCGTAGGCCCCTTCTCACAAATATCTTCCATGTTAATAGCCTCCCTGTGGGATGTTAAAGAACCCACACACTATTCAGTCGAGAAGAGTAGGGGATGAAGTTCCCGGTTGTGGCTGTCCTTCCGTGTGAGAGTATGGGTGGGTGGGTACAGCAGGTCCACATCAGCTGAATAGCTGCCAAAACTTTAGGCTTGCCACAAGTCGACCTCACGATAATCCCAAGAGAAATTGTTTTGGCGAGCGAATCGTGGTTTTTCGTACGCGAAGTGGATTTGTGAGCGACGAAGAGACGAAGGAAAGGAACTTAGGAAAGAAACTTTATTTAAGTGTCTAGTCGTTCTAGCACAGAAGCACTAATTGGGGACACTGTAAATTGAAATTAACAAATAACACAAATCATTGGCAAATAAAAAATATAAATATATGTTACTCTGGTGTTTGAAATATAAATTATGTACAATAAAAATCGTTTTCCGACGTTTCGGTTGTATTCAACAACCTTCATCAGGGGAAGTGAAAGATAAAATTTACACGAAAGCTAAGATATAAACCACTGCGCTAATTAAAAATTCAAAAGTTAGTGTCATTTTTTCTTTTCTGCAATAGTCAAATGCAAGTACTCCTTGGGGAGTAGTGCTCCATCGTCTCGGTTGAGGGGGTCTTTAGCACAGTTTATTTCCCAAGCCTCAAGAATTTTCCTTTGTCACCAGTTATTGTTAGTTCTAAGAATAGTGGCCTCATTCCACGCGATGTCATGATTTGTTTTTATAACGTGGTCCGCAAGTGCTGATTTTTCTTTTTGAAGTTGTGCGACGGCCTTTTCTAGTTGTAAATTTTCTTTGCGTTTCTCCGACGTAATTCTTGCTACAAACTGCGCACGGAATGTCATACACGAGATCTCGAATTTCTTCTTTGCCCATTTCGTCTTTCGGCTTTGGGAATATCTGGCCAATTGTCTTGTAGGGTTTAAAAGTCACTTTGATACCATAATTGTCCAAAACTCTCTTTATGGGTTCGGAGGTCCCGCTAACGTATGGTATTGTGCAATATTTCTCTTCCGACTCTGCACCAGTTAATGGTTGGTTTAATGGTGATTTAGGTTTGCTGGCATTCAAGATAAAGCGTTTGGGGTATCCATTTGATTGTAATGTAGACACTATTCTTTGTTTTTCTTTGTTTCGGTCGGATTTTGTTGAGGGAATTCTCTCGGCCCGATCCATTAATGATTTGACCACAGCTCGCTTGTGCATACTGGGATGGTGCGATAAATATGACAGATAGCGATCAGTGTGGGTAGGTTTTCGGTAGACGGTGGTGATTAATTTTCCGTCTTCCTGGTGATGAACCATGGTGTCAAGAAAGGCAATTTTACTCTCGTTTTCACGTTCAATTGTGAAAGTAATGCAAGGCTCAACTGAATTCAAATGTTCCAGAAAGGTCTGTGTACTTCCAGATTTTGCGGTTGTAATCACGTCGTCCACAAATCTCTTCCAAAATAAAGGTGGATTGGTTAGTGAGGCTAGTGCTCTTTCTTCCAGGTCTTCCATGACCATGTTTGCCATTATAGCGGAAACGGGGGAGCCCATAGCTGTCCTATGAATTTGCTTGTAATGCTCGTGGTCATACTGAAAATTGGTGGTTGACAGGCAAAAGTCAAGCAATTTGATAATGTCAGTAATAGGTATGGCTGTCCTGTCTTGTAAAGTGTCGTCGTTAATCAGGCGATTGTGAGCAACACTAATAGCTACGTCCACCGGAATCGATGTAAACAATGAAACGACGTCGAAAGAAACAAGTACGTCGTCATCCTGAAGTTTGATGTCAGTAATACCTTCACAGAATTCAGTGCTGTTTTTGACAGTGTGATCGGAATTACCAGTCAGGGGTTTTAATATTTTAGCCACATGCTTAGAGAGGTTGTATGTAGGAGTTGATATGAATTATTGTACATAATTTATATTTCAAACACCAGAGTAACATATATTTATATTTTTTATTTGCCAGTGGATCCACCTGGTGACAAGCCCAGTTTTAATAACACAAATCAAGTCAAATTTTGGTTTTTGAGGAGAGGGGAAACCGGAGTACCCGGAGAAAACCTCTCGGTGCAGAGTGGAGAACCAACAAACTCAACCCACATATGA
>OX421446.1:7577321-7579821 GCA_949126865.1 Montipora capitata
CAGAAAATCAAATCCTGTTCCATTTGCTTTGTCCCACTTGTACCATGCTCCTTGAAAAAGAACCCTATGGGCCTTGGTGTTTAGCTGCCCAAATGAATCGTGCGGGTTTCAGTCAATTAATAGCTCGTAGCTGCACAACTGGGGGCAAACGTTGCTAAATTTACAGTAAATGTATGCGATTTTGGCCGTCTTTGAACCGCTGTAACGCCGCCAAAAAGAGACGGATCCTTCTCTTTATAGCGGCGCCACTGTGGAAGGGTCTATTAGGCGCCTTTTCGGCCAGTTCCGGCCTTTCAGCGGGGATCACCCATCAAGAAGAGTTTTTTTGAGAACCCTCCTCAAACGTGAAATAGCTTCGCTCATAGTAGCACAAAACCCGACCTAAGCCACCACAAGTCGGCGAAAGCAACTTATATTAGGGAGCTTGAGGAAAGACTACGGCAACGCCAACGAAAACGCCACAAATGTGCATATCTAGTGGCCAAAAACAATAGCTTTGCACGCTCTGCACGTGCGGTTTTCATTTTTTTCCATTTCTTTGCCGTCGTCAGCAAAACTACAACGTGAAATAGTAAAATTTGAGGTTTTATGGAGGACGTCAAAACTTGGAGATAAATTTTCACTTTCATTTTCTCCCCTAAATTAAGCGCCGCGTAATAACGTTTTCATTCCTAAGGGACTGTCATACCTTTGTCATATTAAAAAGCGTTGAATAGTCGTGAAGTGATTACAAAAATGGGAATTTATGTTTTGACATGACATTCTCGTTGCAGTTCCCGTCGTCGTTGCTATTAAAATACATCTTATTCGATGGTTTAACATATAATACGCGCGGATATTTTGCGAGTTGCGTAGTATTTTTCCGAGTCCCGTAGGGGCGAGGAAAAATACCAACATAAAAAATTTGAAGGTAAACCGTCAGCTATTTATAAACTCGATTCGTTGTCTAGTAGGTCTTCGTTTTCTAGGGGGTCTTCGCTTTCCCACCCAGGTGGGACAACCTCATGGAAAACCCTATCACGAAGACACAAGTCACTTTTAACTCCAAAAGGACAAGTACTAACTGTGACCCTTTTAAAACATGTGGCGGCGAAAAACAGACACTTACAACGATTCTCATGACAATTTTCGGAAAATAGAATAGGTTTGGTTTAAGTTCTACATTTGCCCTATTCTATTTTGATTTAGTTTAATGTTTTATGTTGTTCATAGATTTTATTTTATTTAACTCGTCTCACTCCAATCTGTGGTTTTCTTCACACGGCCCCACAAGCTTCACGCTTTATTGTCTTTATTGTCTTCGAGTCTAAATATTAAAAGGTTTTACCAACTGTGCCTCTGTATTTCGAAATTCTCATAATGTTTTTAAAGGTGATATGTCACGCAAAATGATGTAATTTCATGACACTCGAAATTCCCAAAAGTAAAATAAGCTGTTAAACAAGGCCCCACAACATAAAAGAAATACAGTAATAGCAAAGAAAAGTACGGATGGACATAAAGTGGACAAGATTGAAAAGGATTGCATTTGGGTAATCTTGAAAAAGTCGGACCGACGTTTTTCAAGTCGATGGCAAATCGCCTGGATAAAGGTAGTTTTTGCCCAGAATAATCTTGTTTGTGGTGTATTTATCAGTAAAGGAATTTCACATTTCCATTTTCGAGTTTTAAACTCGTGATTGACTAGAGATTTCGCCTAAACACCCAAAAATAGCGTGATACGCACCCCCCAAAAAAGACCAACCCCAGGCCCTTTAAGGTGTGAGCACGAGGCTTGGTTGCGAGAGCTCCGTACTTGTTTTGTCGAGAAATAACGAAGAATGCCCGAACTTGTAGTCTCTTTGGAAGTAAAACCGAAAGAAGGAAAAGGCTTGGATAACAGGACTGATCAAAGATGTAGCGTAGACATGGAAAATGGCGAGTTACCAGCAACAATTAATGGCTTGGCGCCCACAGATGAAAAGCCTGCGAATCATTTTCAAGAGTTCGGTCCACAGTTGAAGATAATCAAAATAAACGACCAAGTTCGGGAACTTCAGACGATTTTGAGAGACAAGTAAGTTTCCTTTGCATCGTTTTCCGTAAGGGCTACATTTTCATTGAGAGTCTAGCGGAATAAGTTAAAATTTTAACTTCTTCGAAATATGACCTCAATATGGAGGTCTCGCGAGCTTTCCACCCACGTGGCCAATGTTCGGTCGTTCCCGGGCACAACCTATTTTTTGGGTTCTCTTCACTGCTCTGAGAGGTTTTACTCAGGGTACAGCGGTTTTCAACCAGAAAACCAACATTCGATTTGATATCATGTGATTTGATTTGATTTGATTCGATAAATTTGCAAATTGATTTAATTTACATGTACAGCCTCCCCAATAGCCCAAGGGCGCGTTCGATTGACCGTATTCCGGAACAGGAATACATGGAATGGAAGTTAGAAATCCTTCGCTTTTACGGAGATTCACATTAAAATTATCAAGCACTTGCTAAAATGCTATTTTAA
>OX421446.1:7599821-7637321 GCA_949126865.1 Montipora capitata
AATGACCAGTTCAGGTGTATTACCCAGGGTCTTCTTTCTTGATCCTCATTTTCGAGAGGCTGGGCTGGGTAAGTGGAAAATGAAGACCTTGTGGTAATTCACCGGACATTACCAAAAAGCCAATGTTTTAGCTGCACCTTGTTGCTTAATAAAAATCTGACACTAAATCGGGGGTGCAGCGTATCTTTGGGACAACTTCGATATATGAGATTTTACTGCCCCATCAGTAAAATACGGTTAATGGAACGTGACCATACTAAAAGGGGCTATTCATGTCGCGTTAGTTATCTTCGTGTTCTTTGTAGTCGGTCGTTCAAGGTCATAAAATCAATGGTTTTGTTGTAAATAAAATGAGGACATAGTGACTTTGTTCCTAGATATCAGTTTATAACGTACACCTGCATTGGCCAAATCTGTTAAGGCCTCATTCATAACTGTTAAAAAGCACGTGTAATACCTACCTGCTCATAGAAGAAGCTGTACAACTGGCTACTTTAATAGACAGAGTCTAGCTATAAAAGCCTCCGTTAGCCGTCCAAGGTTCACTTGGCAGTTTGCCTTCTATAGTAAACCAACTAGCTGTTGGCATTTGTTAAAGTTTTTTCATCATGGTTCGTTCTCGTCCTGCTCTCAACCTCAGTCACGCCACAGCCAAAAAGGAGGACCTCTCGAAATTATCGAGCGAAGTACTGCAGCTTCGTTTGCAGGCTCTAAACCTACCCATCACGGGTTCAAAAGCCCAACTTGCCGCCACACTGGCAACCGCCTTGTTCGGCAATCCGTCCAACGCAGTCGCCCGTGGGAAAAAGCTATCCCCTACGGCCAAGAAAGCAACCCCTAGACGCCGTCGCTCGTCTTCTAACGCCGTTCGCGCGCGAGCAACCTCCAACAATCCGGTCCAAACGGCGCCTAACACGTCCGCTCCCGTCCACGTCAGAGACATCGAAGACTCGTCCTCTTCTATCGGCGAGTTGTTCGACCATCCAGCAACGCCTGTGGAAAATCCCGACGGATCAACTCCCTAAGTCTAGCCCAACGCGCTGCCATCGATCGAGGAGATCGTTGCGGAGACGGTTTCCAATGCTTTTGAAGCCTTCCGTACACCTGAACGACCGGAGTCTTCACCTCAAGCGGTCCTACGCCCTCGCACTCCCGGAATGGCCTCTCCTCTAGGGCTTTCCCGGCCAGTCGACCGTATCTTACGCGGTGAGTACGTAGACCTTGCGTTGTTAGGGAGCTTAAGGACGCGCGTTTTGGAGACGCGGACGGCAACCGGAAGTGAAGATTTCGCGTGCCAGGACAGTGGCGTCTCCCAGATTGTTATACTAATCATCTCTAATGGAGAAAAGATACTTAGCCCTCTCGGTCCTCCTCCGCTAGGGAACGCTGCAAAAAATAAAGTGGAACAGCTCAGGAGTTCACACAAGCCACGGGTTTGTACACCCATTGACATTGATAAGTTAGAGACAGAATTAGCTAATCATCCGAACCGTACTTTTGTATCTAATCTGCTAGGTATGCTCAGGGAAGGTGCACGCATAGGCGGTTACTCCGGTCCCTGCTCCCCCCGGGTTTCCCCTAACCTGATCTCTGCTGTTCAGCATCCAGAGGTGGTTACCCTCAATTTGAACAAGGAAGTAAACCTTGGGCGGGTAGCCGGGCCCTACTCTTAGTGGGCACCCTTCAGTTTGCATGTAAGGTAGTCGTTCCAGACAGAACCTTCCTTCAACGCATAATCAATCCGACCAGAGGGCTCCCCAGTCGCTTTCACCACATCCACCTCAATCGGGAGTTCTTTAAGGACATAAATATGTGGAAGGTTTTTCTTACCGATTGGAAAGGGCATTCCTTCTTCCTCGACTCCTCCAGCACCCCAACCCCTGACCTCGAGCTCTATACCGATGCGGCAAGCTCGGTCGGTTTTGGCGGTTTCCTTCAGGGTCACTGGTTCCTGAAGGTCGTTGGCCTCCCCACTTGCGCCTTGATAGGGTTAGGGGCATTAGTATTGAATGGCAGGAACTTTTCTCCATTGTTGTCGCCTGTGCGATATGGCACCCATTTTTCACGGGAAAACGCCTTCAGTTCTGGTGTGATAACGAGTCCGTGGTCTCTATAATTAATTTAGGGCATTCCAAGTCCCCGCGTATCATGGATTTGGTACGGTTTTTAGTTCTCATTTTGATGAAACACAATTTTTTGGTATGGGCCCGTCATGTTCCCGGGGTTTCTAATGGCATTGCTGATGCGCTCTCCCGCTTTCAGATGCAGCGTTTTCGGGCTCTAGCCCCCATCGCAGACCAGATGCCTTGTACCATCCCGCCTTCGCTAATGACCCTTTGAAGGCTGAGGTCCTAACCTACGCTAGCTGGGGCCTTGCAAAGAATACAAATCGCGCTTACAGCACCAGGGAAAAGCGTTTCTTAACATTTTGCCTCATGACCCGTCTCCAAAGCCCTTCAGGGGAAGTGTTACCAGCTTCTGAAGGTACACTCATTTACTTTGCTTCCTATTTAGCTAGATCGGTACGTCACTGCACAATTAAACTTTATTTAGCGGCGGTTCGTAACCTCCATATCACAGCGGGGTTCCCCGATCCCATAAAGGGCAAGCTTCTGTTGCGCAAGGTTCTCAAGGGCATTCTCCGGTTTCAGGGCGACACGCAAATTCGTCGCGAACCGGTTATCCCTCGGGTACTTTGCGCCATCCGTCCTATTTTGCAGTCCTGGCTAAGTCCTAGGGATTTTTCTATGATCTGGGCTGCCTTTACTTTAGCGTTTTTCGCATTTCTCCGCTGTAGCGAGTTTACTTACCCTGGTATCAGTCAGTTTCGTTCCAGCACCAATCTTTCCACCGATTGCATTGTTTTCCATCCTAATCTTAAGCTTGCCCGCAGTACATGACAGTTCGCATAAAGTCATCAAAAACCGATGCGTTCCGGCGTGGGCACTGCCTCACGCTCGCTCGTACTTTCTCCCCCATTTGCGCCGTTATGGCCATGCGTAGATATTTCCTCCTAACCACGCCCCCTCAGGGACCACTTTTGCGCTTTCAAACTGGCCGCTATCTTACCAGGCCCGTTGTCTCTCAACTTCTCCGGGATAGCGCCATGGTGGTCGGTCTTCCCCACCATAGCCTTAAGGGGCATAGCTTCTGCATTGGCGCTGCCTCTACGGCTGCTGCTGCCAGCGTACCAGATTGGCTTATTAAGGTACTCGGTCGCTGGTCTTCTGACTGCTACCAGCTCTATATTCGTACACCACAGAGCATATTACATTCAGTTGCCCCGAAAATGGCCTCTGTTACCGATCAGTTTTCGCATGTGTAAGTCTCAGTTTTTTGCGCGTTTGGCTTGGGGGGATGCAGTGCCTTGCACCCATCTGTGGCGGTTAAGTCTGCGCAGCGACTTCCCCCAAGCTTGTTGGCTCGTTTGCCTTTGTACATTACTCGCTACCAATACTCTTGTCTGATCCAGCACGTGCTGTTTACCAATCAGCTCATAGTGCTGGGGAGATAAGTGAGGTTGTTCTATATCACGCAATCCGGAAGTCGCATAGGCTAACCAGTCGCAAGGCAGTGTTCCCCTCAAAAAACGCCAATACGTCTGTTGTCTCGTTCTATTGCGCCTTACGTTATGCGTTAAAAGCTAAGTATGTTGATACCAAGGAACAGTGACATTAACAAGTTCTAAATTATTTACCTAACTAGTGTGTGAATATACCTAACAAAAACAGTGTTGTTGATGGGGTGAAAAATTGGATTTACTGTACTTAAAGATCAATGACTAACTCAAATGTGAACTCAGCTCTGAGTTCACCTTTTAATAACTGCCGTAGTTACTTAATTTCTCACCTGTATAATCTGTACATGAAGGTAAAGTAAAATGGCCAAGGGTCAAAGGCTGGGAGTAGAACACTTAATGCGGTAAGACTGTAACCTTTACCATATGAACCCCATGAAAGCGTTTGTTTGATGCGCCTCAAGACCACAAGAAAGTAGTCTTCATAAATTATGCACCATGCCTTTGACTATATGAATCTGACACTGTAAATCCAATTTTTCATCACTTTAATTTATCATGGAATTGGGTAACTAACCTAATATGTAACTAGGCAGGCATTAAATGTGACAAAAGAAATTCCAAAGAAGAAATAATAATAATAATAATAATAATAATAATAATAATAATAATAATAATAATTATTATTATTATTATTATTATTATTATTATTATTATTATTATTAGAACACCCTGTAAATTGTGACATCAGGAAAGACATAATTATAATTTTTCATCTTTTATTTTGAAAATGTGTACATTTAATTTATCTTGCAATGGAATGCTTGGTTGTGTATTAGCCAAAAACCCAGTTTATGTCTGTGGCAAATTTTGCTCTAATATTATTAAAACACCCTGTATAAAATTATTGTGACATCAGGAAATTAATACATGACTGTATTATAATAATTATAGTTATAGTTGTTTTATTATTTTGAAAATGTGTACATTTAATTTATCTTGCAATGGAATGCTTGGTTGTGTATTAGCCAAAAACCCAGTTTACATGTACATTGTATGTCTCGGAAACTTGCTGTAATATTATAAAAAAATACTCCACATTTTTAAAAAAATAACGATTATTGACTTCATGATTACATGGGATTACCTCCACTGAAGTGTTGTGTACACTTTAAAAAGTTGCTCTTAGAAAAGATATTTTAGGGAACATTATAAAGTCCAAAAAGCAATGTGTTTGAAGTCTTGGCATGGAAAGAAGAGAATTCTTTGTTTCACTCCCTTGCAAGCTGATGCAAAATGGGTCAATTAAGTTACATTTTATTTTAACCTCAAGAACTCTTGTAAAGTCCCTTCCTCGATAGAAGCTTCAAATTCTTCAAATGTCTGTTAAAAAACAAGCAAATCAAATTCAATAAAAAGTAGGAATAACCATACATTACAAAGTACAGTGATGTTTTATTAAACATTAAACTTAAAGTTAAATCTCCAAATTATGTTATTAACAGTCTCTTGGAGATTTAACTTAAAGAATTAAGTCTAGCTGCAGCTTTGATAACAAGCCAATCCTGAAATTCTGTAAAAATGTCACAAATGGGATTAGGAATTGGGCTCCTATGTCACGTGACACAAAAGATAAAGTGACTTTTAATTATTTAACATTGCTTGTCATTGTGCTTTCATCGTACAAGCTGGCTAGATAATGAAAGCAGCTGCATATTTCAAACTGATTTTTAACTGTAGTAACTGTTAGTGTTTTATTAGTCATTGCAAGTTTTAATCTGAGTAGCCAGCTATTTTCACCATGATAGTAGATCATGGCTAAATTAACCACTCCACAGCTGCTGGGATATACTTATCTTCAGTACGAAAGACAACCCGAACAAAGACAATTTCATGGCGATATTCACCAGAGTTAGACGGATGTTATTGCTATATTTTGATTTACTTCAAAATCATCATCAGGCAAATCAAGGTTTACTTATCTTCACATCCCTGGTTTTCACTAGCTTTGACATAGGAATGTTGTAAGTCATTGATTAGAATATTCTGCAGCATCTACAAATCAATTCTTACCCCACAGTACACATCACCATTCATAATCTGAGGAGGTAAAGCCTCTTCGTCATCAACTAGCCGTCTCATTTTTCCCAGAGCTTCTTGATCTTGTGCCACATCCACTACCTCAAATGGAATTTTCTGGCCTTCAAGCATACTGCGGATGTGCATTTGGCGTTTTTTTATCTGGAAGGAAAGAGGCAATATTTTGATACTGTAAGTCAAAATGGAGATAGATTTACAAAAGCTCATAGGTTATTCATGAAGACCAGTCAAGTGAACTGGCAACCCAAAAAATTAATGTGACATAAAAGATAAAGTCACTTTTAATTATTTGGCGTCCCTTCCGCTATGAGGCTGGTATTAATGGAAGCCGACAATGTGCCCTTTACCCCCCTCCCTCCCTCCCTCAGTGCTCCATTTTATGGGTATTTAATTTTAGCTACACGGATCAAAGGAAAGTGGAAACAGATGATTTGAAGTCCACTTCACTTCGGCTCCAAAAGCCGAATGCTAACCAACTGAGCTACATGTATGCCTGATTGAAATAGAGGGTCACCAGATATTGTTTCTTGAAATTTAGCAGCCAATGAAAAACACTTTGTAACAAAAGTTCAGATACAACAAATTTTATTAATCATTATCACTCCATTTGGGGATACATAGAAGAAGGACATTAGGAGGAAACAGGGAGCCATATATGTACAAGTCATGCAAGCACAGTCAAGGACTTGGACCCCAAACTGCATAGCACTCCTTTGAGCCCACTTGGCAACTGCGTCCAGATTATTGCACACCAAAACACAGGTATACTCTTTAATACGGCCGACATGGCTTTAAGACTTAATTAAAAGCAATTTGCGCAGCATATTGAGTGGCTCTTTTGGGGTTTATTATTTATATATAAGCATGACAAGCTCATGAGTAATCAATTTAATCTAAATAAAAATGTGCCAATCCTTTATTAATTAAACTATTATATGATGGGAGGATGGCAGTAGGGGGAAATTGACTTCTCACACATTAAACAACTGTCCTCACAAATATATGTTACGAAAAAATAGCCATATACTCATGAAAATGCCAGTAACAGGATAATAATAATATTTATATAACTTGTAAGCATAGATGGTCCAAGCAATGAACCAAAATAATGAGAGGTTCAATTTTCCTGATGAATGGAATGCTGACTGTATATCAGAGGAATTACCCCTTAAAAGGCATTTTGCTTCTTCGTGGTTAATTATTCTGCATGCATCTAGATCTCAAGCTGCTTGATATTTCAAGAGGAATGGTTTGAATTCCATTTTAAAATTTAAAATATGACAGCAAGAAGTGTTAATTAAATAACCTAAACAAGATAAACTGCCTGCAACGCAGAAATAACAAAGCTTTCATTTTCACATTTTTGCCACAAATAACGATCGAAGAACTTAAGCTTAATCTTAAATAATCTGACAATGCACGCGGCTGCCCAAAATAACTTGTCAGAAAATCATTCCCAATAAACTTCCTAGTATGTCTTGGTGGAGAGACCATTCATGAGAAGTACGAACCAAGCTAGGAAATACAAATAAACGCAAAAGAACATCACGAAAGCCCTATTGGTATTTAAAGCTGATTAATACTCATTTAAGCTGGCAATAACCAGTGCCGAATAAATATTTCACAAAGACAATCTGCATAAGAACTTATACAACTTGCAAAGAAAAATACAATTTGCTTGAGCTCTCCTTTGAATTTCAGGAAATACTCACTTGTTTGTTCCCTGAAATGTCGGAGAAGTACAACGTAACTCTTCCAGTCATGATTCTCATAAAAGATCCTCTAGGGTTTTGAACCAACGTAACACAAGCCGATGTCTTTAAATTTGACCTCTGCGAAGAAAAAACCTCTTTGGCAACACCCCCTCCAATTCTTCAGCAGGCGTTTCCTGTGCGCTGACGAGTGAACGAGCGAGACTGGTACTTGACTTTGCCCAACTTTATATGTCTTCGCGCATTTGTGCATCAGCTTGCATCGAAGATCACGGTAATTTGCCCCAGGTTGTTTTTAAAACTATCGTCAGGTTGTTTTAGCGGCAACAACAGGACTTAAACCATTCCTGACAAAGATTGGACCGCTCCTGCGACGGCGAAAGTTAGTTTGCGTGACAAAAAGTGGTGATTGACATCTGCAACACAAGCTTTTTCAAACTTGCTTTCTAGTTTCCACGCGTATTTCCTCAAATATTTCTCCAAAACCGTCCACAATGGCTGACAGAATAACTTTTTACTACTCGTCTGTCTCCAGCACTCTTGAGGTGGGTGTAAATTGTAGTTTTCGTCGGGAAACTTGGGATTTTCTGTTTTTGTTTTGTGATGTGGGTGTGTTGTACATGTTTAGCTCAAATATGCATGGGGAAACGAAAAAAGATTGATCTGTCGTCTTATCTCTTAACGCAATTTTAACGAAAGTTTTTATTCAGCCTATAACTTTTCTGTTGGTTGCCAAACTTCTTAGCGTTCCGCTCTTTATTTTAACCTTGCAGTCAGCTCGGCTCAGACAGTTGTACAAATGTATATGATATCGATCGAAATATGATCTCCAGATACGCAATTTGTCTCTTGCATTGGCTTTCATAGTGCGCCTCAAGATTTGTAAGCCAAGGCCATAAATTTAAGTTACTTTATTCAGGGCTCGCGGCAGTTTGATGTAGATTGATTTCGTCATAAGATATTGACCTGCGATGTGCACAATAGAATGTTTGATAAGCTATCCATGCGTTAAATCAGGTATTCCACTGTCGGGCTAAAGCAATGAAGTCTCCATACTAGTTTTTCTCAAACAATGGGAATGACTCTTTAAATTTAAGCTTGGGGAATTCATTCAGCCAGCCCTTGGTAAGGTATCCAAGACTGGTGCCATCTTGGTTTAAACTGCAGAATACCCTGCCACTTAGAAGCTAAGCCCTAAATTTACTGGATATGCAGATATACTGGGTGCTTACCATTTAGCCAAATAATCCGGATGGAATGATCGTTGCATAAAGGTAAGCGATTTTACGAATTTAATGACCATCCAGATGAGAATGGCGCTTACCATTTACTACACAGCATTCCATCCCACATATTTTACTCAATCTTGTGAGAAAGGGCCTGGAATCGGAAGGATTCTCCCAAATGGTAACAGCATTTCACGAATTCCGTTCTGAACGGAAAAAGAGGACTACCTCTGGAGGTTGTCCACAATTTCCGAACAGATTTTCCGGAAAATAGGCTTTCCATTTGACCTCAAACTGAAATTTCCTGATTTTTTGGCTAAATGGTAAGCACCCACTGTAATACATTTACAGATATAAGGAGAGAATGAGGACAGACCCTGGGAACAAATGACTGATAGAGCGCATACATGAAGTATAACTTGCGACTTCTTTGCTATCGTATCGAGACACAAAAGAGCGGAGGGGTTGGCGCAGTGGTAAGATCTCTGCCTTCCAACCCTAAGGTCCCGGTTCCATTCCCGGTTCTGCCAAGACTGGAATATTTGGCAACCTTCTTTCCCGCTAAAGTTCACTCAGCTTTCCATCCTTCCGAGGTCGGTAAAATGAGTACCAGCATGCATGGAGGTGTCCTAGGACATTCGAGTTGTCAGTGGGTTAAAAGACGAAACAAGCATGTGATACAGTATGCCTCATTCTTTAAATGCCATGAACCAGATAGAGTGAAGGCCACTAAAATTTTTCCGTGAGAATATCACTTGCCATGCAAAGAAGACACAATAATTTTATGCCTTGTCCTTAAGGCCATGACACTGCATATCCGCATATCCACTGCTTTAGCAATATAATATATGCTTTAAATTGATATTTAAAGTGCACCTAAATTCAAATATTTTGCGTTCCTAATGTCAATCTCTCCATCCAAAGCAAACATATGTCACCGTTGTTATCCAAGATTTAGCTTTTTCTGTGCCTTGCAAGCCACGTAAACTTGGCAGAACTAGCAGTTATTTGGACCTACAACTGTGATGGGAGAGGCATGGCTCTATTCTCGATTTTACGTCACAAACTGCTTTGCATACCCGAGTTCAAAGAAATTATGCATTGCAAAGCAGACTTAAAATGGAGAATAGACCCATGGGTCTAAGCTCACTGTGTTGAGCATGCACCGCGGTTACTTAGCGATCGAATCCTGATGTGATACTTCATGTTGTGTGGGCTCACTTAATTACTGTAAAAGAATGCACGGGGCAGAGTCAGTCAGCAAACAGATCATGGGGCATGCAGTTTGAAGAGTGCCGTTCAAGGTTGTGGATGGCGGTTGGATCAAAGTGAGTTTTGACCCATAGCAGAAGTCTCTTTTCCCATAATCGTCAGCCCAGCGAACGCGCTAGAAAAGGAGACCTCTGCTAGCAGGGAAGTACGACACTAAAAACCGCTTCTAGACTGATGGCATCTGTAGTCTTCTAAGATATTGGCATTTACATTGTAAATCCCAGCCTAAAATGGTAAATACAGACAATTGAACTCTTTAATGATGTTGAACAAAATAAAATTATTACTTGTCTCATTTCCAGCTAAAAAAGCACCAGCAGAAAATACAGATGATTCTAGACAGTAAGAAAATTGACTATGATTCTGTAGATATTGCTGGCAATGAGGAGGGAAAGAAAAAAATGCGGGACATTATGGGTGACCCACGTGGCTTGCCACCACGACTGACAAAAGGAGATGTAGATCTTGGGGTAAGTTCCAATTTGCATGACTTACAATGTAAAATGATCTGCTTGACAAGATGATAATACCTGTGAGTTTCAAAATTCTGTGAAATCTTATCTTCAAGCACCAACAACAAAACTGCATTTTGGCTGAGATTGTCTAATCGGCGTGGATGGGTGGGTCGTTGGTCGTGGGTGCCTAACCGTAACCTAACCCTGACCCTAACCCTTTTTTTTATCAACGACTGGAAATTCTCGAAACAAGCAAGACCTAAGACCTAAGATAAATTTCTTTTTTTTCCATCCACATTGTAATAGAACATTTCAAGAGGACGCATTCACTAAAGCCTCCATGTTTAAACCCTTGTTAAAACTCTCCATTTTATCGACAGTAGTGGACACACTAGGAAAGAGTTTTTTGAAAAGCATTTCTTCTCATCAGTGATGCATTTGTCTGGATAATTTGGGCCAAAAATCCCATATGAAATTGGGGAAAATTCCATTTTAATTTGCCCTTGAACGGTCAATCTTCTTGATGGTCAAATGGAAATAAATGTTTCATTTCAATCTGTCAGACTGGTCAAAGTGCAACACAGCTTTTAGAATACGATTCCAAAGTTAATATTCCTGACCAGTAAGACAGAGAAATGAACAGTCTGACCATTTTACTTTTTATTTATTAATCAGAATTTTCTGAAATTTTGGCTTAAGTCCGTACTCCTTTCTTATTTTTCATGTGCAAGACATAAAGATCATGGCTCTAATAAACTATATGATTGTTTGTACACACTCTTTTTGCAGGGTTTTGAAGAATTTGAAGATGCGGTAGAAAGAGAAGAGCTTGCAGAGTTTTTGAAGCAGAAATGAATTTTAACTTGCTGTGAATCCTGGTGTGTGATGGCCTTGATCTTGGCAAGAGTGTTGATTGGCGAATTGTGCTAAATAAGTTGTGAATTGTCAAAAACATTTACATGTACCTATTATAACTTGCAAGGAAATAATTTAAATTTCATTGTAAGTTTGTCATTGGGTAATAATTATTATTAACATTGTCATTAATTTAAGTTAGAGGTCAGGACAACTGAAATCCTTTGCTAGTTGTACTGAAGTACATGTATCAGTTTTTGGACATATCATTTTCTTTGAAGGAACTTCTTCATCTTGGCTATCAATAAGACACAATCGACCCTCATGGCTATTACACGTAGTGTCAAGTTTTTAAGCTAAATACTGAAAATTTAATTTCATGAATAAATAATTTTTGTTTCCACTGTGGTCGGCCTCGTGAAATGTACTTGTTTGCTTTCTCTCTGTGCGTTTATGGGTTCTGTTACAAGGCAGCAAGCCCCTTTCTCAAGAGAAAAAATATATGTATTTCATTCATTTATTGGGCTTAAAACACACAATCTTACCTAATGTCATTGGAAATAACAAGTACCACCCTTGGATATTTTCTTTTTCCTTATCTGTCAAATCCCAGGTATAGTCATTGAGGTGGACAACGGCGTTGCGGACGGCAACGAGAACGTCGTAAATTTACATTTTTAGTTCGAACAAACAATAGCCATGCACGTGCGTCTACATCCACATCTGCATGTTCCAGCCCTCGGCAGGAACCCATGACCCGGAGCCTACAACTCTACTGTGTTCGTGTAACGGCGTTTTCACAGACCGATTTATTTTTAGATTGAATTTCCCGCGAATGAGACTCCCACAGGAGCCCGATGACCAATTACAAGAAATTAAGCTGACGTCATAGGGTCACCGAACCGGAACTGCCTTTGTTTTTTGTCCTAATTCGCGGGAAGGGCTAGTCTAAAAATAAACCTACTTGTGAAAACGCCGTTTCACAGACGCTGTATGGAAGTTGCACGCTCCAGATGGGCTCCTGCCCTCGGCAAATTTCTTTTCAATTTTGGCTGTTTTTGCTTAGTTGACCTCATACACCATAGGCCTTTTTAGAGACATCACTGCCAAACCGGCGACGTCTGCTGGAGAGAACAGGACAGCCATGCCCTACTCTTCTCGAATAGTGCGTGGGTTCTTAAACGTCCCACAGGGAACTTATGAACATGGAAGATATTTGTGAGACGGGGCCTACGGTTTATAGTCCTTATCCGACAAGACTTGAAAGTCTAACCATTTGCAGATGAAATTAAAAAGGCAGTACTTTCTCCTCAGGTATTTTAAGATCCTGAGTGTTGATTTGGTCGGGGTTCGAACCCGCGGCCTCCCCCACATGACAGCCCGATACTCAACCAAGGAATGCCATACATACATACATACTTTAATTGACCACTCGGGGCTTTTCAGAGCCAATGAAACACAATTAACGAACCGACAGAACGTAACAACAACAACAACTGTTGAGAAGAATCCTAACTGGCCCGAGGCAAACCAGTTGGCTATTTACAAGTGCAGACTTAACTGATTAGAGTGTAATGTGAAGTGCTAAGGGACCGTGGGACCTGAGGATGTTAAAGTCACGGCAATGAACATGTACAAGTACAAGGAAATGCATCCGGGAAGAAGTTGAACCAGGAACTACCAAGGAAATTCAACGAGTGGTCAGAGCGGGTCTTGAATCCAGCATCACCGGACCTCAAGGCAAGCGCCCCAAGCCCCCAACCACTGGGCCGCACTCGGCCTCAGCACTTAAGGGTAAATTTTCGTTTCGTTTCTCACTTTTGTCCATTTCTTGGCCGTCGTCTGCCAAATTCGAACGTCTTTTTTTTTTTTTTTAAGGAAGTCAACACTTGAGAATAAATGTTCAATTTCGGTCGTTTTTGTACGGACCTCGCTGCGCTCGGTCAGTACTGCCACGACCACGGACCAATATTTTCCAGTCAGGCCCTCGCGCAACCTCGTTCCCAAGAGTAGGAGAGAACCCTGGGAACGAGATTGGCCTTCGCTCTAGGCAGTAATAAGAAGTTAAGATTTTCGATTTTGGAAAGCGAGGCGCAAAGCAAATGCGCCAATTTTGCTGTAGTGTTTGAGGTCTTTTATGATGAAACATGTTCAATGATGTTTTATACCCTATGTCTACCAACAGTCTACCAACAGAACGGTTTAGACAGCCAACAATGCGTTAAAATATTTTACCGTGGAACGGACCTTTCGAAGACATGCGGTATCTCACTTGTAAAGACGCACATGAACACTCAAAAGTAGTAACCTTTTTACGCATGAGAAAATCAAGAAGAAAAAAGTACAGGGTCCGGTTGTTCAAGAATCTATTAACTCTAATCCCAGATTAAAATTAACCAAGGAGTTCATTTCGGCTTCTCCCACTTGGTGTTTGACCCTGATATTCAGCAAAATTTTACATTATCGATACATTAAAAGATATCAATCTTGAAAAACAAAAATAAGCAAAAGAAACTTTTACCAATTAATTTAAAAAATTTAAACAAAAGTTTAGGCTAATCCTGGATGAGTTAAGTTAACCGGCTTTCGAACAACCGGGCCCTGCTTCGTAACTATAATTAATAAATATAATGCTTTTGGCTTTCATCTACGTATTAGAAAGCCCTTTATACCTAATCAGTTCTTGAAAGGGAAACGTTTTGAAATTCGTTCACTTGACGAGCTAAATAGACTGTAATATAAAAATATATGATTGTGAATACCACTCGTCACTGAAAAAGGATTATTGTCCCTTACAGCGCGTACAACTCACAAAAACTTAGCCGCACTGAAAATTGCTTTAGAACTAAATACAGTGTTGACGAATGTGGCGACCTTGGCAGGTGAGACATTTAAAATGCTACAATAAGACTGAATCCAGGATAAATTTGTCTCGAAATTGTACTAACATTGACCCACTTCTTTTTTCATGTTCATTTGACAAAATTCTTAATTAAATTACATAAAGGAAAGTTACCTGCGCTTGCAGAGAATGTATGTAATATACAAAACACATAACACACGCACGATACTCTTCGATCCTAGCTGGGTACTGAGCCCATCTCTGCGGGTGTTTGCTATAATTTCTGACACGAGTGCCAGATAAGCCCTCTCTCGGTTCGTGTCTACACAATTTTAAAATCTACCCACTAGCAGTGCTGGAAAGGGGAGGGGAGCAATCGGATTCTTCCCAGTATCTATGCTGACGAGTCAATACCGAGAAAATACACTTGAAATGAAGGACTGAGATGGAAATTGTTAAATGATATGAAGAGATTATTTTTTTTCACTGGTGACTCGAGGCTACTCGGAAAGAAATAAGAGTGCTCTTTTGATGGAGTCGAACCTTTACGACGTTCCGATTACTAAGTTCCGATGCTCTTCCACTGAGCTACAGGAGCCCTGTGGGAGCTACGTTCAGGTGGCAGTTGTCCCACAGGGGCTGATCCAGGGTTTTTCTTAGGAGAGGGTGCACCACTCCCTCCCCCTAGATCCGCCCCTGTCCCCACCATACTGCTGGGAACAAACTGTGTCGAAAAGGTGCTTTGTCGCTGTTAAAAACAACGTCTGAGATCGGCGGAAATTGTCAATCAGCGGTCTCCTGAACCTACGTAGCTTGATGACCTGGCTCCCACGAATCTCCCATATATCTGCTCAGCGGTAGAGCATCCGAACTAGTAATCTCGACTCCTGCAGAGGAGCAATCGGATTTTTTTCTTCCAGTTATCCTCGAGTCATTATAACCTCGTTCCCATGGTCTCTTTAACGATGAGGAGACGAGGTTGGAGTCATCATTAAAAATGTATCTATTTGAGCATCTATTTGTTCATTATCATGACTGATACGAAATGAAAGACTAGTCCCGATGTTAGTGAATTTAAGCCAACCACACTAATTGCTCTCGACTACTACTGTATGGGTCAAAATATAATTATCTAGACGCTACGTGTCTCGTTGATTTTCGAATTCTTTTCCCTCTTTGAAGACTCGTCCATCGTCGATCATTACATTACATAACAGACTCGATCTCTACGTGCTTCGCGCCTTCATTTTCATCATTCAGTGCCTTTTCCTCGTCCTTGGAGATTTGCTGTTGTTTACCTTTTTCCTCCTCTTCGATGGTGGCCTTACAGAACCAAAATGACAGGAAATAGAAAATAAAAGCCAATCCTAGAAAAAGGAAAATGTTACCAGAGTAAATATGCAGATATAGGAGATACCCGGCAGGACTCTTGACACATCAATTTGCGAATTGTTGCCTTGATTTGGGTTCTCTGTTTGTATTACGTAAGACCTTCAGGGAGGTTGATGCTGCTCGAGTGGGAGCCCATCGTGCTGCCCATAATTAGGAACGTACAACTTTATTGTATTTGTGGAATCGGAATTTTCACAGACCTAGGTTATTTTCAGATTGATTTTCCCGCAAAACTAGACTTTTCCTGCTAGCTAATCACAAGCCTTGCATGATAAATGATTACCCATGGGATTGGGAAAGGTCACTCGTGCAAGACAAATCTTATTTAAACGGAACCTCCGCTCTTACTACAGTATACGTTTAAACCGAAGGAAATCGATATGTTTACAAACAAATTTGTTCGAAATTTGTTTTTAAACCATGCAGTGTTTATATCAAGAAAGGTGAATTTTAAAATCGCTTATTTTCACTTTCAAATTTTGCGGGCGCAGCCATTTTGAATAATTTTGACGTGTTACGGTTGCCCTATCACGTGTTCTGAGTCAAAGAGCTTTTGTCTCATAACAATAGGTTAAAAAAATCAATTTCACTTGGGCAACCGTAACACGTCACAATTATTCAAGATGGCGGCGCCCGGGAGATTTGAAAACAAAAATAGGCGATTCTAAAACTTATTTATTTCGGATACAAACACTTTCTTTGAAAATACTTTAGACTGACTTGACCGTAACCGGGTTATTTCCTGTGATTTAAAGTTATTTTTTTTGTTGAAGTGGAGGTTCCTTTTAAGGACTCATCTAAAAATAGCTGGATCTGTGAAAATGCCAATTAGTGAGCTATTTTTATCTTAAATAGCAAAGGAATTATGCTTGCCATAACGTTCGCATTTCCTATCACACAGGACCATGTTGTTCTCCGATGAACATTAAAGTGCACCTAACCCCAAAATATTTTTTTCGCTAAAATAAATCTTTGCACCTGTTCGAAACGCATTGCGGCCATTTTTTCCATTTTCTAACAAATCCTGCCATTTTATAGGCTTCGAAAGTTGCGAAAATCCAAGCATCTTTTGTTCACGACCGAGTCAGAAGGGGAGTTGGTCTATTCCCGCTTTGACGTCACATACTGATTTACGTTGCATTAACTCTTTGTAAAAATGCATGCAAAGTAGATTGTGACGTCAAAGCAGGAATAGACCCACTCCCCTTCTGACTCGGTCGTGAACAAAAGATGCTTGGATTTTCGCAACTTTCGAAGCCTATAAAATGGCAGGATTTGTTAGAAAAAGGAAAAAATGGCCGCAATGCGTTTCGAACAGGTGCAAAGATTTATTTTAGCGAGAAAAATATTTTGGGGTTAGGTGCACTTTAACTTGAAGTTCAAGCTCGTTCCCAGGGCTTTTTTGCCAACGGGAAGGTTCTTCCTGTCCGCGCTACCCAAGGCGAAAAAGCCCTGGAATTGCTGGGAACGAGGCTGCTTGCAGTCGCAGGTGTTAAGACAAACTGACTTCCACCCCTAGGGATATCCAAAAATAACTTTTATGAAACTCGCAAATCCCTACCATATCTCTCACTATTTTTCTTAATCCTCATCTGTCTCTTTTCATTTTCTCCAGTGGCAAGATGGTTTACGGGAGAGGGAGGATAAACTGAAACCTAATCTCAGACCTCACCTGTAAAACCGAAGGCAGTGTAACCAAGTCTGTCTGTCAACATTTCCATTTCGTTAAACAGACAATTGCCCCTTCTGCCGCAGCTCTGACCCCAAAGAAGGCACGTGCTGTCGAATATGGCACCGAACATTAACGGACCCGGGAGGAAGCCAATTGAACGCTGTACAATGAATTGCATACCCAAGGCGTATGCTCTTTGATTGTACGGGACACACCTGTATGAAATAAGCGATGAATTTATACTACGTGGTTGTAAAATACTCACGTTTATGGGGCTGTAAATGTAAAATTACAATTCTAAATAAACATAGGATTAGCAGGGGACAGTAAGTTGGCTATTCGTAGGGAAGTCCAGCCTCTATCTCCACTAATTCTTTGAGTCAACCCTTTCCCGAATAAATTTATTTAAGGTGTAGCTGACAAACTTGAGCCGAAGACTGAGCTACTAACGTTAGAAATTTATTGGAAACCTTCAAACGCATCAATGTCCGAGTCGAAGAGCCTTTGAAGGGTTGAAACAAACTCTACATTAATGATGATCCGATTAGATGGTTCGACTGGAAAGAAAACAAAAGAGTAAGGGAAACGATGATTAAAGAATAAGCTGAATAAATGAAATTACAAATGTTACCTTGAACGGCGAAAATAAACTCTTAACTTGACTGTACACTTGATCTCTCGAATTTCCCAGTAAAGACGCGTACGTGACTTGAAATGAATCTCATTGAGAAAACAAAGCGCGAAAACCTTAAGCATACTGCGCAGTGCAAGTGAGAAAAACTATGACCAAGCTTAACTATAACTGAAATCATGCGCGGCATAAATACGTCGCTGGGCATGGTGAAAAACGCACGTTGGAATCCTACCCGAGGAACGCGTTTTTCCCGCGAAAAGTATTACTCACAATCCCCTTGACGCTGAGATAGGTCTGTCTTGATTGGCTTTTACAACAGTGGGCGTGCTGAATCTCTCAAGGGAGGCATTCTATAAATAAATCTACTCGAGGAAGGGTTGACTCTAAGGCCAAGTATGGAAGATATTGGCTTCCCTTTGATGAGCTTCTGTGCTTACTTAAAACTCGTAACATCTGCACGCGAACCCAGTCGTTGCATCACTGGGCCACGCCCCTTCCAATGAAACTTTGATGTTTTAAAAATGATTTGGTGAAATTGATTTATTATGACACAGTTGAAAAGGTCATCTAAGAGTTTGTAATTTAGTAGTAACCAACATTTTGTGACCATGGTAACCAGTTGCTAGGCCGCCAGCTGCGGAAAAAAAACATCTTTTTAAAAAATAAATCTTAAGAACCAGAGACCCTATGGACTACAATGGTAAGTTCTTTGTGTGGTAAATCTCCAAGAAAATTTAACATTCGACGTCTCTTGAGAAATAATCTAGAGTTGACTGCTTATTCCATTGTTTTAGTTGTCAAAATACAGTATAAAACACCTTTTACGAGAAAAAAGAAAGGCTAATCGAAAACAATGACAACTGTTTTTCTTGACTGAAGCCAATTCTTTGTCTTCCCGAGCGAGCACTTATTCGACAAGCTATTTGTTAATAATCCCTCAGTCTTCTTTGAACAAAAGAAAAATCGTAACTTTAAAATTTTCCCTTGCATGGGTTTTAGACTTTAGGCGGGTCTTTTAAATTAAACCAACACATTAAAAAGTTAACCTACCTTAAAATGACCGTTTTGTTTGCTACAGCAGTTATGAACACAGAAAACAGAACTACCACAAGAAGAAGTATAAATGCAATGTAGGTCTTGCAGCCAGAGCTCTTTTGACAGTAGCCTTTCACGGCCTCGCCTGTGCTTGAGTTGCCTTGTGATGCAATACAACTACAGTTTGTGAAGGTCTGGAAATGAAACAGAATCAAGAAACCGAGGACCATCTGGTTCAACAGCAGTCAATAGCTCCCTTTTATTAACCGCCACGCCAGTATTGGCCTCTCTGAAGAGGAAAGGCCGGGCCAGCCTGTTTAATGGAGATTTAAAGTTCGGCCGGACCAACTCAGGGTTTTCAAAATTTAGTGAGGACAAATTTGCTGCCATCTAAACTGACTGAATGGCTAATCTCTCTTGCTTCCTTCGAAAACTACGCTACTGGAGGCCCTTTGTCATACTATACAAATATGTCCCTGCTAATTTCCCTTTGCTGTCACACTCTGGAACTGAATTAAGCAGGACGCAACGTAAATACATACTCTTAATTTACAATTACTCGTTGTATTACGTCACACTCAGGCTGCTCCAGCTCTCTATAATCACGAATTCTACCCGCCGTACTCGAAACCACATGATCTAACCGAAGATAAAAATCCTAATTCAAAATCCTCTCTTCACGTTACTTCTTCCCGCCACCTATAAACTATGTTTGTATTCGCTTATAATTCGATTCTTAATGAGCAGACAAACGAGATCAGACCAAAAGCACGTGTAGGCGCCTCTGGTCCGCCGCTAGATCGTCCTTGCATGATCTCGTATCACAGTACCACTGGCATAGCCAGCTGTTTTCAGTTTGGAGTCAATTTTGACGAGGGAAAAAAACCCGGAGCACCCGGAGAAAAACTGTCGGGAGTCAGGTCGGGATCACGACTGAAACTCGGCTCATACAGCCTTTTAGGGCAGGTTTAAAATTCCTACGTCACGCTCTATCAAGAAAGCATTTAATCCACGGGTGCGGTTGTGTATTACTTATTCCCTTCTGGGCTTGCAAAACTGAGTTATCCTCTTGGTCGCACGGGGTTGAAGTACAGCGAAGTACAACTATGATTCAGTTATGGGCATGGGTAGGAGAGCGCTTGAAGTGCGCATGCGAGTGCTGAGAACGGAAAACTCGTATTCCCATCGAAAGGTCGACAACATACGATTGTAAACCGCACCACTTCTATTTGCGCAGGAAAAAAAATTAAGTTTCTTCACAAAGATTGAAAAAGTGCATTCAATAACCTGACCTGACCAAATTGGTCATACACCACAGTCCTTCTCTCCCGGACGATCTTACTTCATCCAGCATTAGATCAACTTACTTGCGCTAACTATGCTCGAGCATGCACTTCACAGTTTTAAGCTTGGTTACAAAAATAAGGTCTTTAAGCGCCTTACCCCTTCACCTGCTGTGTTCATGCATCCGGCATGACATGGAGACAGATAGGAAAGGTCATCTTGCCCGCACACGGGGTTTATACTTGCTTGTGAACAGCTACAGTTGACATTGCACTGATACGTTACTCCAGTATTAATTATAGCGGGACTGAAAAGAGTTAATTAATCAATGAAACAAAGTCAGCACAATGTGTTGCATTTAATGTGTACAATACCTAGGAAAATGTTGCCTTCCTGGTGCGACGAAGAAGCAGACGAGCTCGACGTTTTTCCTCCAACGCGCACCAGAAAGGGGAGCCTCGAACAGAAATCATCGCAGGCAAAAAGCGCGGCGAGGCAATAAGGTGCTCTGAATTCCTCATATTGATCCGCTCACAATTTCATGCACCTGCCACTTATATTGCCGAAAAAAGTCGGAATTATCATAAGGCTCTCCATTTGCACTTAGCTAAATCCTACAGCCACAAATTCGTATGGATAGAGAAAGGTTTCTTGATCTCACCTTCCCTTGTAAGGAACTGTAACCCCCGCTAGATCTGGGACACCACATCCAGGAACAAACCAAGCGCCGGAGCCAGCAAGAGTGAAAAATGAAGCGATGACACAGAATCGAGCAGCCATTTTAAGCGACCTCTTTAAGTCAAATCTACGGACGAGGAATCCGCCAATAAGCACACCACCTACGACAAAAGAGGGCAGACAGGTAACATCAACCATGTATAAATCCTAGCAGAAATTTATTCATCTTCAAGATTCTTTCAACTTTAGAAAAGTAATCAAAATATCCAGGCATTTAAAAAACCAAGCACTCCCCCTGTTAGCCTGCAAGCAGCCTTGCATACGGAACCCGTGCCCGCAGTGCGCGCGGTAGTCAATACTGTGCTATCCTGTCATTCATTTGCTTTTTCACTGGAAACGGTGCATTTCTGTGCGTAAAAGACGTCGTTGTCGATCTACCCTGTCGAAAGTATGTCATCAAAGTCTTTTTTCGCGAAGTTAACACAATTAAATACATTATCAATACAGTTTTGACGTCTTCTTACACTTGATTCGAAAATACTAGACTGAATTCGTCTCAAAATAGTTAGAAAAAAGGACAAATAACAGCCAAAACGCAACAGCTGACGTTCAAATCGCCGCTCGTTGGGAAACCAAGTTTTGGAGCCAAAGGCTGTTGGCAAAAAAGTTGCCACAAAATCTTTTAGACGGTTTTCTGGCTCTTTAATTGCGAACAATTGACGTGACGTCGGATAACAAACTGTCAGTTTTTCCCGCACACTGAATTCTGATTGGTCAATTTAAATTTCAGTAGCTCTCGCCCTATGCTCGGAGGATGGCGCGCGGCATATAGGGGCTTGGTTACTAGTTCCTAGGATTTCGAACGCGCGCCATTTTCAACGGAAGAGCCCGCTTGCAGGCTATCTCCCTGTTGGAGAGAGAAGGTTGTAAATTAATCGTAACAACAAGTGCAAGGCACATGTTCATCGAAGCACATCTCGACTCATGGCCTGCAAGGAAGCCCCAAGAAACATCCAGGGACTTAATCCCTTGGGAGCTCCGCACAGTAATATCAGAATATATGTATGAGTTCCGAGTTGCTGTGAAGAAAAGTATCCGACTTTTCTATAAAATGTATGTGCGTTTCAAGGTAACCTAAATTTGTCGTTCGAACATCTAATGACTTTTGCACGTCCAACACTGTCAGCCAATCAGATTCTTTGTAAGGTGGTCCTAACTTTTCAGATATATTTTTTTCAAACAATCAGAAAAAGTATAAGAAGAATGGTAACAACATTGCAAAGAGATAAACTATTCTCACCCACAGTTCCCGGCACAAGAACTGTCCCTATTACAACTCCTGTAACGAACGAGCTGATGCCAAATTTAAGCTGGAGAATTTTAGCCAGGAAAGAAGCTATCCCAGCTCCAAATAAAGAACCAGAGCTTGTCGCCAAGGAGTTAAAAACAAAGACAGGTGCTTTCAACAACTGAAGCGTAGCAGGTAAAAGATCCTTTATGGTGCCTTTGATTCTTTCGTCTTTCTTTGGTAATTTCCCTTCTTTCTGTGCCTCTTCACGGATACCCTTTGCACCAGGTAGCTCCCTCGGAAACCCTAACAGAAGTCCGGAGGTGATGACAAGGAGGCTACCGCCTGCTAGGTAACCCAGCCACCACGCTCCAATCCACTGAGGATCTTCAGGTGTGAGATTAGATCCTTGAGGCTAAAAAGGAGATAGGATTGAAATGAATAAAATGATAGCTGTGTGGCCGAATGATTGAGTCACCAGACTTGTAATTCGGAGTTCTAGTAACTCTGATTAGGGGTCAAATCAGTAACAAACAGATTCCATGTTGCCGTACTTCTGTTCAGTAACAGAACACAGATGACGTCAACATTTGGTAAGGACAAAAAAGTAGTACATGTGGAGATAGCCGAGTGTGTCACTAATGTTTTAAGTCGAAAAATAGACTCATTTGTGACTGTGTTGGGGTGCCCACCCTTGCCATAAGAACACTCTTATCTAATTCACTCTCAACTGCAGTGATTTTTAGACATTCAATTGACAGGGCTGTGTTGTTTCTCTATCATCACAGATACTTGTTTAATTTGCGTTTTGTGAAAATGCCTTTATGTTAGGCTAAGTACTCACTGGCGTGATGTCAATATAGATACTCAACAACGAGCCACCACCCACAAAACCAAGTCCAGGCCCCAGCAAGGTCAGGGAGAAAAAAACAGCGAGATAAACTGGTGACGACTTTGGGTGCACATTTTCGTCGATATACGCGGGCCCAAGAGTGTACAGCGGCGTTGTTCCAGCGCCCATGAGCAACTGAGCCAAGGAAAAGATCAAGAGGTAATACCATTTACCGCCGTATTGAGCAAAGCAGAATTCCGTGGTGGTGTTGACGCTCATGCGACACGCTTCTCCGTTGGCAAATCCGTTTGAGTCCAGTAGTGGTTCATAGGGTCCAACCAGTCCTTGTGGAAGGACAAACAGCAAGCATCCTAGACCTATTACGATTGAGAGTTAAGAAAATACTTTCTTCCAAACGACAAAGAAAAATATTCTAAATTTTCGGGACAGGGAAGACGTCAAAAATTATTAGTGCCTCACTTTTAGGTGAGATCAAGAGAAAGTGAGAGATACACTCATCATCCCTTCATGGATTCCTCTATTGCAAATTTAAACAAGATGATGATATAATTCCCTTAACCATCACTTGAAGGAGTATATAGTTTCCAAAGATATTGTGAAGATGCGTCAGGGGGAAGTGATATCTGTTCATGCAGATCTGACTGTTAGCGGCCAGCAAGGCAATATCGCCCTCCTCTACATTTCGCTTTCACAGAAGCATCCATGTTTAATTTGTTCTTTTTGGCACCCAACATTACGTTACAAGCTAATGTCACGTGGTATTTTGACCCTACGATTTAAATGCCATTTTTTGTGGCAAAATAGACCAACTTTCAGGGCTTGAGAAATTCTCAATTTTTACTGTAGACTCGTCAAATTTTTGCAATTGTGTATTACAAGTATTAAATTATCCAGAAGTGCAAAAGAAATTTCGCTTCATCGGTACTTTAAAAAAAACGACGTATTCTTTAGCCGCGCTTAAATGCTGTTTGTTCGTTACCTGTTACGACAGAGCCGTACCCAAGCCACTTGATTTTATTTCCATACGTTCCATAGAAGCTAACTAGACTGGTGAGCACAATACCCGCGATATCATTTGACGCGGCAATAAACCCGACCTCAGTGCTGGTGAGTTGAAATCTCCTCTCCAAAGTCAGCAAGAAAAGATTAGTAAAGCCATTTACCACCATTCCTGGAAAGGTAATGGACAAAAGAAAAATAGTGAAGAGCCAGAAAGAAGTAGAACTGGTTGTGATCACTTAAGCCCGCTTTACACTAGCACAAAAAACTGGCACTGCACTCCGAAATCGCGGTAAGGTATGTTTTTTTGGGCACGGCGCGGAAAATTTCTCGTGCGTAGACAAGCTTAAAGAGAACAAACAGAAGACATATTAGGCACCCGTGCTAAAAATTATAGAGGTTCCAAGTAAATCTCTGAAGGTGTGCAGGGAAATACAAATATTGGCACGTGACCGTGCCGCTATTTTGGAGTGCCGTGCCAATTTTTTTTGCCTGTGTAAAATGGGTTTAAAGTGTCCAAAAACCGGAACCATTGCCAACATATCAGACATCGAAAATCAAATCAAACGTTATCAAAGATACAAAAAAAAAAAATTCGAAGAGCGGTTGGAAAAAGTGTGCTTCTCCAAAAGGAAAGATATTTCCCGTATAAAACATTGTTGGGTTACCAGACATATTGACATTTAAATAATAATAATAATAATAATAATAATAATAATAATAATAATAATAATAATAATAATAAGGTAATGATAAGGTAGGCCAAGTTATCCATTGGAAACTCTGTCAGAAATTCAACATCTCATGCAAAGACAAGTGGTACGATCATGAACCTGAAGGAGTTATAGAAAACGATCAAGTAAAGGTGTTAGGGGACTTCTGAATTCAAACAGACCATCAAATTGAGCATAATAGACCTAATGTAGTTGTTCTTGATAAGATAGAAAGATCATGTTATGTGATAGATATCCCCTGCCCTTTTGATACAAGAGTGCTGGAAAAAGAACAAGAGAAAATGGAAAAATAACAAGAATTAAAAAAAGAGATTGGGAAAATCTGGAGCTGCCGAAAAGTAAATGTCGTACCAAATGTCATTGGTGCACTAGGGACGTTCAGCAAAAATTTGAAAACATCGTTGAAGAAAATTGGACTAGATTGCACGTTATTACTACAAAAAGAATCTTGAGAAGAACACTAGACACCTAAGGCCATAGGTCGTGGCTTGATGCCTAGTTTACAAACCACGTTAACAACATATCGTGTGAATGAACGAAATAATAATAATAATAATAATAATAATAATAATAATAATAATGTTTTATTAAATACACATATTGGCACCTAAAAGATGAAATACAATGTGGTATATAAATAATTGGAAAATATAAAAATATCATAAAATTTACATGCTTTTTGATAGGGACTGGGATTACATTGTATATTTCAAAAACCTATATTACAAATCATAATTAAAAATTTCTTCAATTAACTAAAACGTTTTGGCCACAGCCGTAGCCAAACGGATTAAGACATAGTTAAAAATGGATGATCAAATAATTGCTAAATTTCAAAACAAAAAAATAATAAACACGGCGCGCATGCGTGCGTCAATCATGTCTTAGGCAGCCGTGAAAAGGAAAATTGGCTCACCGGAGGAGAGAAATAAAAGTGGCGTTAAGTGATAGCAAATTTTAACACGATACGTTTAACAAAATGAGATATGTCTTTAGAAGGAGGATGAACGGAACAAGCTTTCGACGCTCGATAATGTTTTGACTCAATGTTTTAACAGAAAAATATGCCTGGTTTGGCAGGTCTTCATGATCGGGTTTCTTTTTTGTTTCTTTTGATTGGTTAATACACATAATAGTACCTTGCATAAAAGAGAAAAGTGATACGGTGACGGTGAACAACTTGGGATTATTTAGAAATTGCAAAGCCCTTGGTCTGAAGTTTCCCCATCCATAACGGAAATCTTCCTCGGGTTCGTTGACTTCAACATGTAAAGGCGTCTCTTCTGTTACAGCCTCTTTTAACCCAGTCCCACTCTTATCATCTTCATTCATCTGTAAAAGAACTAGACAATCTGAGATCGTTTGTCGGGTTCTAGCTACGCGTGCTGCTGTGAGTGTCGCTTAGCACTGCACAGCGACTAAAAATAGCACGCATAATTAACAATTATTCACCGAAGTGGAGGTGAATAGTTCACAATTATCCTGCGAAATCGCGCGGAATATCGCCTGATACTTAGCCGACGAGGCCGTAGGCCGAGTTGGCTAAAATCAGGCGATATTCCGCAATATTGAGCAGGATAATTGTTTTATTATTCAACACATTGATGACAAAGCACAATATTCTACAAAAATGCTGGGAAAACTACCATTTTTCTCCGCGACACACAAAGTTACTTACATCGCAGGATATCTGTTGAGTACGTACGACGAATATTGAGCGCGCTATGAGCATATTTGGACATTGTCACAACGTGTTGAATAATAACAAAGGATATTCGGAGTTTGAGAGCGCGCCTTCAATGCTATTCACTGTTTACGTGGGATGGCCCCTGCAGGACAGACCACGTTATAAATTGGGGACCCAGTTTGTGTAAGGTAAGGAGAGTGTAAATTTATATAGAAAACATAACGGCACATTTTAGTTTCGTAAATTCGCGCAATTAATTGAGACCAAACAAGATACATTTTTAAGCTTACCGTGTACCTTCATGAGTGCCTTCAGTGAAACGGATGTAGTGCTTTCCGATTACGGTGCAGATATCCCTACCCCTGTATTAAATGTGGCTACCGCAATATTTCATTTATTTTTGAAGAAAATGTTTGTTTTTCTGAACTCTTTGTTCCGTTCGCGTTTGAGGGGTGTTTTATCGGTCACAACATGTGTCAAATCTACCGCAGTTCTAATGGCACCGCATACCCCCCGAAATTTAGTTTGTAATTCCTTTTGAATTGGATAGAGTCTTCAAAATAACTAACTGGTAAAATATTTTAATTTTTAGTTTCCCAAAACGCGAAGGTAATGATTTCAACTCAATGGGAATTTCATATTTCGGCAATTTATTTCTTTCATTAAGAATGTCACCCAGGAACTTAAAAAATATTCCCGGGGTTTTCCTTGATTCTATCGCCTTCAAAAGTTACAGATCGAGCACTATCGAAAGCGCTAAACTGAGAAAACGTTGAGCGACCGTGCGGAAAAGGCTCTCATGGAAAAAAACTCCCCAAAACGGATTTTTTGGAAATAGGTTTATCTAGCTCAAGTGCTGTCATCAAGCAATGCGTCTTTACCTTGTAGTCTTTACATTGTCATCTTCAAGGCAAAATTAATGTTTAGGAAAACAGCGCCTCAAGAAAAGCCTTTTTTATCAGAAGAACAAACGCCGCCCTCCAACACTTTTCCCCATAATTGGCCAATCAGAAGACGCCACTTTTTTTCCCGGTAACAGCTGTGGATAAATTTTACAACAGCGCAGTTCTGGGACACCACATTGAGGAAAAACCAAGCGCCTGAGTCAGCAAGGGTGAAAAATGAAGCGATGACACAATAGGTAGGGTTTGTAGATGAGCCTACTTATTTGCAGTCAGCTGTTGTTCATCTCAAGTTTAAAAAAAAAGTTAAAAAAAAAAACTTAGACTTTGAAATTATATTAATCAAAAAGATAAACGCTAAAAGGTTAGCACAACGTTTCGACATCGTGGAGATGTCATTGTCAAGTGAAAGAATAAATTATAAGCCACATATAAGTACAAAAATTGTTGAATAAATTAAATCAAGAAATGGTTCAGTGACGGTTAAGTGACAGTCACGATTGTTCTACTATACGGATCAATGAAGATCACGTAAAGAGTTCTGCTTTAACCGAGTCAGTTTGTGTGTTGAGTGATGGAGATTTTGTTTTGTAAACCATGTTCTTCCCATCGATGTTTGCCAATCGCAGAATATTGATGTTCTTTTTTACGCTGGTGAAGGTGGCGTGCAGTGTAACCAACATAGTCCGCATTGCACAACAATTTTTGTACTTTTTTGTGGCTTATAATTTATTCTTTCACTTGACAATGACATCTCGACAATGACGAAACGTTGTGCTAACCTTTTAGCGTTTATCTTTTTGATTAATGTAGTTAAAAAATAATAATAATAAAAATAAAAAAAAAACATGTGAGTGGTTTTGCCATTAAAATCCATGAATTTGCAATTATAATGTGAACCATCCTGTTTCTAAATCAGGAGCAGTAAACAGACAGAATATACACTGAGAGCCCTTGATGTTTTTTTTTTTTTCATTTTCCATCGCTCCTGCTCTGAGGTTGTAAAAGCATTTGAGGACTTTGGTAGGTAGATGGCATCCCCAGGGTGTGGGGGATTAGTCAATATTTGAACCTTTTTTTTTTCTTTTGTCAAATCCCAACCTCGTCCCGGGGTGGGGGGTGAGGGTTTACGTTGACTCATGCATTAGAAGCGGTAAGCGCCTCTCAATAAAATATAATCAGGTGATGCAATGTAGCGTGACCCCCAAACAAAACAACTTTTTAAGTTCAAAACAAAGTAAAGAGTTAACATGACGTAGACGCAACACAATTCACTCGCGTATTTTTAATAACACCGCAAAAAACTTCGAAGAAGCTTACTTGGTACTTTCCTCTTCAAAAGCTGAGTTCCTTCGTGTTTTGTGTATTTCTTGCTAGACTTATTTAAATCCCTTAGCTTTTGTTCCGCTCATTAAAAATGTAAATTCCTTCAAGTCACAACCTCCTATGCTCTTTTTTAAAATGCAGTTTTATGCAATCTCCAAAACCCAAAAGTTGAGCAACTTGGTTCGATCGACTCACTGTAGAAAAATTCTCAAGGCTACGCGGGCTCCAAGGCCAGACACGAAGGCCCGCACGCTATCAAGGAATTTTAATTTTCATGAGTCATTTGCGCAACAATATCATCACAACTGAAATGAACCGTCAAGGATCTCTTATCCATGAAAAAAGTGCGAGATGATACAATCGATTTTCCACTTACCTTCAAGGCACAAAATTACAAAGAATTGCTTCTGTGGATATCGTAAAACTTCTGTGGAGTGACCTTGTAAAATTTGACCTGTGCATCAACAGAGATTAAGTAATGCAATGGAGCGTGACAAAGCACAATTTAGTCCCAGCCCCCTCTCCCCTGTCAGGGATTGCAAGAGTCAATTTCCTAAGACCACACAGTCCAGTAACTCCCTAACAGTTGAGTGACTGTGTGGAGTGACCCTATAAAATTTCACCTTGTAAAAAAATTGTAAAAATTAGATAAGTTAAGTTTCACTGTCAGTAACATTTATACGTGAGATAAGAATTCCACTCTGGGATAAACGTTTAAAACCGTCGAAAATAGGAACTACCCAGTTAAACCATCGAAGTAACACTTTGCATGTTTGACATTGGTTTCGACAATCAACTTATAGTCTCTTTCTGGCGATACTGATTTTAAAAATATTTTGGAGAAGATTTCTGTTTATTTTATTGTTTACAGGGCTCCTATTGGATGTTCGTTGTATACATATTCTGACCCCTTGCCGACTGGTTATTAAAGTGTCTTACTCTTTCTTGCTCGGACAAGGCAACGGACTAAAATGTACTGATCCCCTACCCCATAGAGAAAAGCAGAGGTCAAAATGTACTAATCTCCCACCTCTCTGAGAAGACAACGCAAAAAATGAATTAATACCCCACCCTCTCGGGAAAGGCAAGACCCCACAAAGCCCCACCCATGCCCCATGTTTCCCCAGGGTGGCGGGAGGGGGGTTACATTGACAGTTGCAAAACAGAACAGGCCAAGAAAATGGTTGTACAAGACAGTTGTATTAGATTCCAGTACTACCGTCCACACTCTCGGCCAAAATATATTCACCGGAGGCGAAGCTCGGCCAAGTAGGCGAATTAGAAATGGCATCTGTAATGTAATGTAATGTAAAATCTTTGTTTATATCGAGGCATGACTGTACGAAACATTAACTCTGCTTGAAGTTGCACTAGTTTGCTGAAGAATGCGCAATAAAGCTAAACACATTAATTGGATGAATTTGGCCACACATTGATCCAGGACACTTAATTGTGGTCTACAGGATTACCATTGTTCAGCAAAGGTGGGGCGAAAAAGACGCGCCCACATTACTAAATGTACGCAATTAATCCGATGTCTGGTGACAGGGGATGGGGGGAGCGGGAAAATGTTTACTTCGCGAGATACCGGCGTTACGAGGGCCAAGGGAAGAAGGGCGAATTGCTCGAGAGAAATATCTTTTATCCTCTAGGGAACGCCTCCCTTTATTTCCAGGGGTGATACTTGACACATACCAGGCTTACGGATTAATGCTTGACCGTCATGGCTCGACATAAATAACATTATGCGTGCACAGAATGTTTGGTTTTATATCGAGGCATGACTTAACGAAACGCTAACTCTGCTTGAAGTCGCACTAGTTTGCTGAAGAATGCGCAATAAAGCTAAACACATTAATTGGATGAATATGGCCACACATGTGGCGTGTTTAATTTGATCCAGGACACTTAATTGTGGTCTACAGGATTACCATTGTTCAGCAAAGGTGGGGCGAAAAAGACGCCACATGCCACCGATTGTGGCAGCCCCACCAAGCAAAAGCAGAGTTAGGGTGGCGAAAGAAGTCGGATAACACGAGAATTATGAGAATTATGCTGTGGCTAATAATATATAGAAATTGCTAGCGACAGGCCTGTGTAGTCTTAACAGGCAAGCGTGAAACCGCAGCCCTTGCCTGACCGGCTTCAATAAAAAATCTAAGAGCACGTGCAACGAATTAAGAAACCAAAGAAGTTAAAGTACTTAAGGACCTAAGGGAGATAGTAAAGCCGCAGCCCCCGCCTGACCGATGGCAACGTCAGCCGAAGGCTCGGACAAAGACAACATCAAGTGAGCCTGCTCGCAGGCTACACGCGCTTAGAACGTGTTTGGCGGCCTATCCTTGATGGCTGTGCCGGACGCTTCCTAGGAGGCATGACTTATCGATAACAGATAAAATTAGGTAATTAAATACTATAGAATGCTGTTTCATTTTGAAAGAAAATTGATAAGAAGGAATACGGCGTAAGATGACAAGATGAAATTCCATCCTAAATTTTTGGTCACAGTTGAGGTGGGGCAGTTCCACAGGTTTTCCTTAAATCTGGTTTATGAGCAATGATATGTAACCGGATGAAAAAGAGAAAAAGAGAAAAAAGCCAAGTTCCCAAAAACAATGCATTACCGCCTGTGCCGAGTGCATTGGACCACTCGTAAAGAGGCGGTCAAAGAATTGTACACTCATATGGCAGGAGTAAGCATATAATAAATCATCGCCAAAGCCATAAATGCACGTTGGACGTGCCAACCATGGTTCAAAGGAACCGAACAAGCACAGCCATTGCTCGTGGGAGTAAAACCCAACGGCAAACAACAAACCGGGGCTGTTAAAACAAACAACAACTGACAATTCGGCTTGGCTTAAAACAAAACGGAACTGGCAAATCTTAAGACACTCAAATAAAAACCATAAAATGCCTGGGCAAGGTGGGCAGTATAGATGAGAAGTTGTTTCAAATTTGTTACATGGCTTCAATTTGCCCAATGTGCGGCTATAACGATTGTAGGCAACGTAGAACTGCCCCCCTCAAACTACGATAGAGCTTGTACTGACCAATGCCGTTTAAATGTATCCCGTCATGGGCCATAAAATTAGTTTTTGCTCTCCAAAACCCTTTATGGCTCCAGAACATTGCATAGGGGATGGGCTCTAGCACTACTTTTAAATACCGATTTAAGAGGATTACGTTCTTGTTAAAGGTAGGAGCCCCCGTTCGATAAATAGTTTGACAGACACATACACATTTGACTTTAAGCGAATCATGGAGGGACCTGGTAAGGTCTTCAATTGCTGAGCCAAAGTTCACCGGAGAAAGATGGCTTAAGTCGTTAGTTCCTAGCTGTAAGATAACTATGTCAGGCTTGAACCGTGCAACCACAGAAAGATCAAATTGAACAGTCTTAAGGACTGTTCTTCCCCCGAGCCCGTGCCATTTTAACTCTATGTCTTCGAGAATATTCAAGTTAGCATCGAGAGCAGCATTCCGCCTTACTATTCGCGTAAACGGCGAATAAAGGAATGGCCAAGTATCAAAACACGTGTTGCCGACATATCACCGCCTGGGAAACAGTGTTGTAAACTGAGGGTGAAAGAGGGAACAAAATAGTCCAAAGTAAAAACAGGTACTTGCCTGAAAGTTCTTGGAACTAGTGTAGGAAAAAATGTTTTCTTCGCGAGTTACCGACGGTACGAGGGCCAAGGGAAGAAGGGCGAATTGCTCGAGTAGGCGAATTAGAAATGGCATCTGTGATGTAATGTAATGTAAAATCTTTATTTAAACATGGTAAAATCATTAGGAGTATAAGAATCAGGAGTATAAAAATTAGAAAATATCCTAAACAAAATACAAAAACTAACTACAACTAACCTAACTAAAACCTGTTTTTCATGAATGCCGTGTATACCGGCCCTAACATTAAAAATGAAGATTAACTAGTCGTTTAAATTGACTTAGACTAGCTTCTCTCTCCCTCACATTACAGGGAAGGAAGGCTGTTCCAGAGGACTGCTCCGCTATAACTAAAGCTGTTTTTCATGAAATTAGTTCGCGGAAACAGGACAAATAGTTTGTTAACAGAGTCCCTCAGGGAATAACGCGTTTCATTTCGTTTAACAAATTTAGAAGATAAATATTCAGGAGCAAGACCATTTAAAGACTTGTATACCATTAAGGCTTTCTGCATTTTTACACAACTCTTCCTAGTATGCTACAAAGGATGTAAAACCAAGTTTAATCTGTGTACTTTGTTCGCGTGTAATTAACGTGCGAGGCTCAGTTGTGGTAATGTTATTCACAATGCAAATGATTGGTAATGTAATACTCTTCAGTTTAAGAGTGTTTCCATTTGTACAACGGCGTCATATGTCACGTTGCTTTGTCTCGACACCAAGAGGACAGAAAGACCACTCGTAGCAACTTGTTGTGTTTGAGGTGGTTTAGGTAAGTGCTTAGTTAAAATCTCATCAATTTAGCAGAGGTTGGTTTTTAAAAAGCCTATTCTTTTAGTCCCTTGGAGTTTTATTTTATCTGGTTTTATTATCACGATACTAGCCCGTCCATGACCGGTCGGCGAGAAGACAGTGAGAAGATAAACGTGAGTGTATGTTTGATCAAGTCGCATTTTTTAAATGAATTCGGGCCATCTTCCAAAGACAACCACCTTAATTAACACCACATGGGATGTGGAAAACGACTCTACGTTGGTATCGGTTCTCAACAATTGAGGCGCTAGTTTACTCCCAGTTTACTCCCAGTTTACTCTTGTTAGCGCAGCGGGGAAAGGAGATCCAGCGCAAATGTCAAACGTCAAGGCCTTCAAAAAGTTTTCCGGGCCGTGGGACAATATACCAAATTTCGTGACAGAATTGCACAATTCGCATGTGAGCTGGCAACTGTTACTGGAGGTGATGGTGGTCTGACATCATTGACAAAGTTAATTCGTGTTCAAGCCTGTTCGTTTAGTAATTTGACGACTTAGTGAGAGTCATTTACAGCAGTACGATTGAACAAAAAGCATTAAATTTGTTGTCGACACTGGTATTTTGACGTTGAACAGCCTTGGTTTGAAAGGATCCATCAGATCATGTAGTAAACTTAGCAATGAAAACTGGCAGTGCTTTATGGATGTCAATCGGGGCTTGAGGATTCGTCTCACTTTCAATTAAGTGTTCAGTTATTTGTTTTATGGATAAAGAAGGAAAATGACAAGCACGCAGGTCCCTCTAAGCCGTTTAAAAAGTATTTGCCTGTGAGAAAACGAGGGAGATCCCTCCGCAGCTCTCACATGATGCGAGCCTGAAACATGATGCCGCGAGGAGACAGCTAATTTAACTACTACACTCGAACAGGACCCACCAAACCACAAAATAAATGATGGTGTCTACCTGCAACCCCCTTGCTTAACGTCAAAAGATGGTGTCTATATTACATAGCCACCCCTCTATCCAGGGGTAAAAAAGTACAGTGAGATTCAAACCTCACTTTTCTTGTTTGTCTAGTAATGCCAACTCTTGCTAGCTGAATATTCCCGTGTCAACTCAAATTTAAAAGCCAATAAAATGTTGTCGGCAATGTTCATATGATAAGTTCGAGGATAGGTGGTGTCTTTGAGAACCCCCTTACCCCAAAGGTGGGTCCTGTTCGAGTATAGTAGTTTTGACCAGTTCCTTTACCCCGCTTCACTCACAGCGTGTAAACTTGTGTAAACCATCCGTCTCTTTCGATGGTTCAGAACTAAGTCGTGCATGGTTCCCTATCTGTGGCCAATCAATCGTGCCCTGCTCTTAGTGAATAGTGTGTAGGATCTTTAACGTCCCACAGACTTTATGAAGACGGGTTGTGAGACGGGGCCTACGGTTTATAGCCTCATCCTAGAATACTTGATGAAAGATGGAATTACAAATGCAACACTTTTTCCTCAGTTATTTAAAGACCCTGAATGTTGGTCCGGCTGGAGTCGAACTCACGACCTCGCGTACGCTAGTCCTAAGCTAACCGGTAGGACCGTTTATTTGTCATGTCGGTCGATCTTTTGGGAATTAACTCTTTCAATTAGGAGTAAAAATGACAGCTTGACTCTTGTGAAAGAATTCAATAACTAAAGCACAGTTCAAAGAACGGAGATTTGATAATAAAGGGCATATATTGGACTTTCAGATGGTGCTTACGGCACCTTCAAGCGTGTTTGTGTTTCTTCAGTAGTGCCGACGTTCCAGAGCGTTTCCCCGTACTTCACGGTACAATGCATTGCGAATTAAAGAAACTGGTTTTACATAATCTTTAAGCTAAGATAAAAGGTCGCTAAATTTAGGAATTAGCTTGATTAACTCGATAAGAAGGCAAATAATGAGTTTCAAATGATCAGTAAGTGAAAAGACAATCCCGACAATCACCTTTGACGTCATGCTCACGATATCTCAAGTCAACCGCATCTTATGCGAGAGTATGTTCATCATATTTAAGGCCAAATAAATATAAACAAAATGAAGGCTTCGCGAAAATAAAGCCTTTATACTAGGAATACTTCGCTTTTTTAAACTACGGAATAGAATTCAGGAAAATTGTCTGTTACTAATCTTGCAAAACTTTTATTATTATTATTATTATTATTATTTTATTTTTTTTTTTAAATGAAAACACAACTTACTGACAATATACGGCTACACTATTTACTTACACACACTACGTTGATTTAAAAGGAAAAACAAATTACATCAATGAAAGAAATAAAATAAATGATTAAATGAATAAAGAAATAAATAATTAAGGGGGGGGGGGGAAGGGGGGCTTCAGTGCTTAAATTCACTTTAACCTTAAATTGTTTAGTCCTTGTTACTGTCATTGTTTGTATGTTCATATATATTGCTCTATGATATAGATAGTGCTCTATGCTATAAATAAATGTTGGTAAGCAACAAAAAGAGACACGCAGAGAGACATAACTATAGTAGAGTAAGACAGTTGCAAAACTTGATAGACGTTTGAGATGTGTACGAAGAATACAGTCACTGCAAACGATTCGAGATGAATTACTGGAAAACGTCGACAGTTTCTTCTTTTAGTTACTGAATCACCCTTTTTAGTGATTGAGATTGAACTCAATCAACGCATGAGAAACTGTTCACAGGCGCCGAAAAAAGTTCATGGCTCCTGTTTCTGGTGATAGTCTGTTGTCAAAGCGAGCCTACGACAGGATTTGAAAACATGAGCTAAAAATAATATTATAAACTGCGGGCTGATGATCAACTTGAGACTTTCTATTGTGTGCGCGCGATTCCAACGCAGGCGAAAATATTCTATCTTCTTTTCGCTACTATATATGACGAATTATAAGCCCCTTAAGCGACTTTCTATTAAACGTCAAGGCTATTCGCCTACTTACCATTAATATCATCTTATTGATTCAAAAATTTAAGTTTAGAGCGTCTTTTTTTCATCGCCGACTATAGGCGGTTGAACTGTGTGCTCACTGTTTGCTATTTTTTTCAGTTTCGATTCTTTGATCAGTATGGACAAGCAAGATCAACACGAGCTTCACTATGGCTGGTTTTCATTCAAACCAAAATGGCTACAGATCATGAACAATTCCAAATGTTTTCTTTTCATTTCCCTCCTTATAGCAGCCCTTCAAGGTTTGTTCCTAGATTAGACCCAGGCTTTCATTTTATCCTTTCGTTATGATTTGAAACGAATATCTCAGTTATATTACGCTATTTTTTGCACCGTTCCCTGTCCTTTCGCTTCGGTTTAAAATGAAAAGGTTAGATTTTAGTAATATTCAATACTAGTTGATGGCCCTGTTAGCTTGTGTCCACCGTTTCTATTCACCGTGGGAAATACGGTCAAGCCAAAACGCAGACTGCACTGACTGTGCAGACGTGCAGACCCGAGGTAAAATATGGTGTTATCTTGACTATTATTGAGAGCTAACCGTAAACAGGCTAACCTGAATGTTATTTAGGCCTAATTAGGCCAACTGAATGGTATTTAGGCCTAATTCAGGTTAACCGTATTTTCATTTTACAGCCGGTCTGCACAGTCTGCAGTCTGCGTTTTCAGTGTCCCTGGGAAATATAGGACAAAGTAAAGTAAACATCCATCACCTGCTGATAGCTTTAGTAAATAAAGAATAAATGCTATACCGAGTAATTGCATTGTGACTAAACTTGATAGACAACAAATGCAAGGAAACGATGTTATGTGCTTGTAATATTTCGATATAAATCTATATCATCTTCGGACTAAGGCGGGATACAAGTAGCAGAATTTAAATACTGCGAGATTGTGCAACAGTATAATCACGTGAAAGTGAAAAACAAAGAAACGAAACTGTCAGGAGAATAGGCGGAGTTCTCTACTGGCTTTTAAGCCATTGTTCAGAAATGGTGTTAGACGCTTAATATGGTAAGCTTCTTTATATAGTAATAGATTCCAGTTATCATCGCGATCTATTATGTTAGTGTTATATGGTGTTACTATATAAAGAAGCTTACCATATTAAGCGTCTAACACCATTTCTGAACAATGGCTTAAAAGCCAGTAGAGAACTCCGCCTATTCTCCTGACAGTTTCGTTTCTTTGTTTTTCACTTTCACGTGATTATACTGTTGCACAATCTCGCAGTATTTAAATTCTGCTACTTGTATCCCGCCTTAGTCCGAAGATGATATAGATTTATATCGAAATATTACAAGCACATACCATCGTTTCCTTGCATTTGTTGTCTATCAAGTATAGTCACAATGCAATTACTCGGTAAAGTAAACATTTTGTTGGCCGGATCGGATCGGATCGGACCGAACCGGATCGGATGGGATTGGCCGGACCGGACTTGACCGGGTGGGATTGACAAAACATGGACCGGATCGATAACAAAATCCCCGCCAGTCCCTGACAATTGCACAATAGCCTGATTTAGCAACAGAAAGGGAACGTGAGTTAACGAAAGGAGAGCCCGCAGAATAGTTGGGATTCTACTCGACTAATATGGCCTAACATGGATATTTTTGCTGCGCGCGCAATCGTCAAGTGACATTCC
>OX421446.1:7642321-7664821 GCA_949126865.1 Montipora capitata
TCTTGTAAACGAACAAGGAGAAATATATCTATACATAAAGAACGTGACACGAAAGGAAAAAATAATAAAAATGGACATAATGGGCAAGCTCGTTCCCAGGGCTTTTGGTCGGCGGTGAAAAGCCCTGGAAACGAGGTTACCCAATGGGGCAAACCCATGCGGAGTATGAAGAATAGAAGAAATAAATAGATCAAAAAAATTCTTGTTGGCATGGGCATAATCGGACAAGGGTCCACGCGCATTGCCAGTTAATGTCAAATGATTTTTTGAGCTAAGATGCTTTACAGTAGATTCTCAACAAAAGACTGGAAAGGGAAAGGATTGCAAAAACTGGTGAGAGGTGACTGTAGGGTTTCCCTGCGCGGTTCGGGATAAAATTCTCCTCCTCCTACTCTTTGTACCCACTTGTCTTGATTCAGTTATAATTTACACAAACTACAAAGTTGAATTTATAGTGTACACAGAACGTTAATAGAACATGGAAACAAAAAAAAACCCGAAAAAACATGACAATGTATATATTAATCACAAAGAGAAAGTTTTGATGTAGGTTTCTCCCAATGAATATGAATAGCTTCTTTGATCTTAAGTTGGAAGGTTGTGGAAGCGTGATCTAAGATGCTGAAGCAATCATTATAACATAAAGTGCGGTATATTGCTAAGAATATTGTAAATGTCTAAAGATGTGAGAGGTCCCATCGCTAACCAGGTGCTCACGCACGCATGTGGGAAAATGCCGAGAGGTTCCGCCGACATAGCAGGCATTACATCCCACACACACAAACATGTAAACCACATACGCACGGGGCCCACGAGGGATAGGGTCTGTTACGCCAAATATATTACCGATTTAAAAGATGAAAAAACTAACTTAATGTCTATGTTATTACAAAGTGACGAACCCTTATTTGTGTGACAACAGAAAACAGGGCCAATGTACGGTACATTGAAGCAAAAGGTCGGTGTAGTGTCTGAGACGGAAACCTGGAGATCCAGAGTAAAAATAGAGAATGAAAAATTTTCAATTGTAAGCTCGTGTTGTCGTTAAAACCTCAAATTTGATGATTTCACGTCGTTGCTGTGAAGAGTGCCGCAATAACACGTGCTAAAATGCGTGCCGCACGTGCAGCACGATTACTTTTCTTCTTTTACCCAATCATATGGTTGTTTTGTGGCGCTTTCGTTGATGGCCTCGTCGTAGATCTTAAAGTTCCTATTAACTCGTTCCGAAGCATTTATTGATGGAAGTAAAAAAACGATTGAAAACCGTTGAATCAAATTCGAAGTCCAGAGCCCATAAGTTCATGAAAGGTAAGGTGCAGCAATGTTAACATAATCATTCCTGATCAAAGAAAGGTATTTTTTCTCATCGATGATGACTCGGAGATGCTCGGAAAAAGTCCCCATTGCACCTTTGCAGGAATCGAACCTACAACTGCCCTTTTGAAGACTCGTGGCAGCTTGGCGCTTGGCCATTACCGTAAACGTTCTAATAAGCCTTCCACCCCCCCCCCCCCCTCCCACCCCGTGTAATAAGTCCACCTTTCATATAATCCCCCCTATAGCCTCAAGTTCATAATAAGCCCCCTCACCTCCCCTGGAATTTTGCGAAATAAACAGGCGCAGCAAAAATATGATTTTCAAAGCTGATATTACTCTTAAGCTTTACCGTGCCAACTTCAAACTTCAGATAAGCTAGTTTTTTGCGCTTTCTTATCAAGTTCTGATTTAAGGACATTGATAACTGCTCATGACTTGCCTACTACGGTATATATTGTGTACCGAGTTAAGTGAGATTTTAGAACACTGGTATTTTGACTCTCGACCTCCCCCCCCCCCCCCCCCCACCTCCCTCCTAATAAGCCCCACCCCCTCTTCGAGACTTGAAATTAAATAAGCCCCGGGAGCTTACTATAGTGCTTGCGGTAATTAAACAATAATGATTTTCCCGCTAACAGCTTGGACTGAAATAATCCCAATAGTGCATTCTCGCAATCATAAAGAAGGAGATGGCGAAAAAGATACCTGAAAAAAATGGTACAGAGATACCGTTATCCATTCATTTACCGGGATTAACATGTCACCATTTTCTTTTCTGTAACTGTTTCAGTATTTCCTTTTTGTTCTTCAGCGATCGGCTTCTTTGTGTTCGTACTACCTCATGTTATTGTTGGTCCGTATCAGCCCGTACTTAAAGATACCGCCACTTCTTCATCACGGTCGCTCCAAGAATGTGTCGTCACAAACAGCACGTCCACTACTGACGCTTGTTTCTCCGGATACGAGTCAAACCGGTTGTCCCTGGCTTTGTTCTGTTTAGGGCAACTGCTCATGGGAGCGGGAACGACACCGCTGTACTCACTTGCGCCAGCATACATTGACGAGAATGTGCATCCAAGGTCCTCTCCTGTTTATCTTGGTATATTCTACGCGGCAGCCATAACAGGTCCTGGGCTCGGCTTCATTGCCGGTGGAGCGATCCTAAATGATTTGTACATTCAAGTCAAACAAGTAAGTCCTCGTTTAAATGGTTTAAATCTAAATTTAAGGGTTAATTAAGTGTATTTAGTGGCGGGGCACTAATCATGAAACTGTGCCGAAGTCAAATTAACTCTTATATCAAATCGAATCAAAGGATGGTTTTTGAGGAGAGGAGGAAATCAACCGGAGTCTTCGGAGAAATCTCGTGAAGCAGAGTAGAGAACCAACAGACTCAACCTCTGTGTGATGCCAAGTCTGGGAATCGAACCCGGGCCACCTTCATCTCTCATCTCATCATAGACTGAAGCTGACGCCTCAATTTCGTTCCATGAATGTTGACCATTATTGTTGGTACATTTAACTTTATTTACGTCCTGTTAACGGTCAAAATTTCGGCTTTAGATAACAAAATGATTCATAAAATAAATTTCGTTAAGACTGATTTACACATTTTCCGCGTGGACAAAACTCCTTTTTGAGAAATCCAAGGAATTTACTTCACTTGATTCCTCGGGAAGACGAAACACGACACTGAAAGCCAAGCCACGCTTCAGGCTGCCAGTTCTTAGTTTTGGAAAAGATACTTTTGGCACGTCGTGGGTCGTCCCAACAAAAGAATATTTTTGGCATGTTACAGAGATAAGCTGGGACGAGCATACCACCATACACTAAGTCTTGTCAGCAATAAATGATTCTGAAAAGAGTGGACTGAAAATGATTGATTTAAATCCTTACGACTAACCTAGCTAAAGAGAATTTTCTGCGAAAATGACGGCACATGAGAAAAGTACTTACATCACGTACTAAAAAGTTTTGGCGGCCCTTTCTTATTTCTGATTTCATTGCAATTATGATATAAAGGATCTCACAATCTCTTCTCAATTTTATACCGAGTTGCTTCAGTGGTGGGCCGATTTTCGAGACGAGTTTCCTGCAGAGAAACCGTGACACAATCAGGAGCCCATCTGGAGCCTACAACTCTACTGTGTTCGTGCAACGGCGTTTTCACAAGTAAGGTTATTTTTAGATTGAATTTCCCGCTAATTAGACTCAAGAAATCAAGCTGACGTCATAGGGTCACCGAGCCGGAACTGCCTTTGTTTTTTGACCTAATTCGCGGGAAGGGCTAGTCTAAAAACAAACCTACTTGTGAAAACGCCCTTTCACAGACGCTGTATGGAAGTTGCACGCTCCAGATGGGCTCCTGACACAATATAATATGGAATAACAAAGATATTCGTATAGATACTAAGCCAATATTCTACGGTGGCCCACAAGGGATATGATGCAAATTAAAGAGTTGCTGCAAATTTAAAATAATTGCTGCAAATTAAAAGAATGTTGCTGCAAATTAAAACATCAAAAGTATACGCGCGCACTGAAGGAAGGACAGGTACAAAACAGAGGTCACAGGTCCCAAGTCACAGGTCATTGTTTTAGCAATACAGAGACAACCCTAACTGTTTACAAATGCTAACATTAGACCTAATGTTAGCTAAGGTTAGCTTTAATGGATGTTTAGGATAGGTTCTGTATTGTTAAAACAATGACCTGTGACTTATGTTTTGTATCTGCCCTTCCTTCAGTGCGCACGCATACTTTTGATGTTTTAATTTGCAGCAACATTCTTTAATTTGCAGCAACTCTTTAATTTGCCGCATGTCCTTTGTGGGCCACCGTAATATTCTAACGGCGATGTATTAACGTAAGTTCAAATTGTAACATTGACACAGATTCAAATTCGCGCACTGTAATCAACACTTGCAACTGAAGGTGATCGATCGAGACATGTCTTGTAAACTCAAAGTTGTTGTCCGTTTTTTACGAATACTGGTTTGTCTGCTTTTATCCAAACTTATTTTTGTGCGTCTCCCAAGGACTGAGAAAAATCTCTGACCTGGGTGGGAATGAAACCCACGACCTACGGATCACAGCTGATGGTTGTTTGTGATGTTTTCTTAGCCAAGCGGAGCCAATCTTACTTCGAGGGACCCTCAGTGGATAGGTGCCTGGTGGCTCGGGTACATTGTCACAGGCGCTGTCATGTTCCTGATCGCCATTTTGTTGCTCGGGTTTCCACGTGAGTTACCCGGATCAGCAGAGATGCGCGCACGAGCCATTAAAGAGGGGCAATTGCCAAAAGAGGACCAGAAGATCAAAGGAAAATGGAAAGATATTATCCCGGCCACGACGCTGCTCATCAAAAATCCAACGTTCTTATTCAATTCCCTTGCAATTACAGCTCATTCTTTGTATGGGGCGGCAGTGAGCGCGTTTCTCGCCAAATTCGCTCAGGTCAAGTTTGCAGTTAACCCAGCAGTTAATGGGATCTCACTGGGAGCAGTCTTTCTCGTGGCTGCTTCAGGTAAACGATGTTTACTCTGTCTTTTGCTTGATTATTTGTTTCATTATTTGTTTATTTTTGTTTACTTGTTTATCAATGATGACTCGCGGATATACCCCGGAAAAATTGGACCTACAATCCGGGTCAAAAGACTCTGGGACACTTGTCAAATTTGGGCGAAAAGATGAGAATTTACTGTACATGTTTCCATCGTTATATGAGCAACGCGTGTTCTTCTTTCGCTGCCTTTTTAGTCCCCCTTCATCCCAAACAATGTTGAAACATTCGAGCGATCGATGAACTAATCTTGATTTAGGAGACAGTGAAAAATTAACATGGTAATGGGGGGAGGGGGAAAGGCGGGAATTGTCCCAACAGTTTTGACCAGGATTGTAGTTTAATGGCGTAGCTTCCACGGCTCTCCTATAGCTTCTCAGTGGTAGAGCATCCGAACTAGTAAACGGAAGGTCGTCGGTTCGATTCCCGCAAAAAAGCACTCGGATTTTTTTCCTACTACCCCCGAGTCCTTGCTCTTACGAGTCTCCGATAGCTCAGTGGTAGAGCATCCGAACTAGTAATCGGAAGGTCGTAGGTTCGACCCTTGCAAAGAAGCACTCGGATTTTTAACGACTATCCCCGAGTCCTAGCTCCTACGAGTCTCCGATAGCTCAGTGGCAGAACATCCGAACTAGTAATCGGAAGGTCGTAGGTTTGACTACTACACAGGAGCTCTCGGATTTTTTTCCGAGTATCCCCGAACCCTCTCTCCCACGAGTCTCCTATAGCTCAGGAGTAGAGCATCCGAACTGGTAATCAGAAGGTCGTAGGTTGGACTCCTGCCAAGGAACACTTGGATTTTTTCCGTGTATCCCCGAGTCCCCATGGTAAAAACATACCATCCCTTCATTGACATTCTTATTTTTTTCCTTTTTGTTGTAGGTGGTATCGTTTTAAGTGGTTTTCTTGTCAGGAGGCTAAATTTGAAGAAATCCTGTAAACTCTCCGCGAAGTGGTGCGTAATTATTTCAATTTTTTCAGTGTGGACAGCCCTTGCTTTCATAATACCAGGATGTGATGAGGTAAATTTGGCAGGAGTGGTCAAGCCTTACCATAACAGGTGATTTAAATAAACCACGGTTAGACATAATTCGCTGCTAAGCTGGATTGAAGAAATTTGAATGTGTGGTTACAATTTAAAGACCTAACGTTTCTACACTCGAGTCTCATATCATCGTATCATATCTTTATTTACCCTCGGATATTAGGCTTGCTTGGTATAGCTAATATAGGGTCTTTAAGATCTACTACTACTACTACTACTACTACTACTACTACTACTACTACTACTACTACTACTACTACTACTACTACTACTACTACTACTACTACTACTACTACTACTACTACTACTTACTACTGATTGTTACGAGCTCGAATGTTTTGAGGAAAGGTAGTTTGCAAACTAAACTGAACTCAGGGTTGTCGGAACAACAACAAGAAGATTTATTCCAAAATGAACGTAGTTTCCACGAAGTAAAACTCTGAACAACACTTACTCAATAAACTAACACGGCCTCCGCCAACTTGAAAAAACACTGCTTCTTTCACACTTGACTAAACACGGCTAACGCCAACTCTCTTCGCTTGTGAAAAACTAGTTAAAAAACACTCCGCTTGGACTCGTCTACTTATATACTCTGACAATAAACTTCTAGAACTTTCTAAAATAGTAATCAATCTAATTATAAAAAGATTACAAAATACACCGATTTAAAAACGCTTACGCACGAATCTAAAAATAAACAAACTACAAACTCTCGCGAAGCTTCTAGACAGTAACGCTAGTCACGCAATGCTATTTTTCGTAACACTGATGCTAAGTCTTTCGCGGTTATTTCATCTCGTTCACTTCGAATAATGTGAGCAAATTATCCTAAAATTGAATTTATACGAGCCTTTTCAGAGTCATTGTGGCCTTGTCCAGGATTGTAACCTTAGTATACTCGAACAGTGTGTGCCTTTCCTTCAGGTTCCAAAGGCTGAAGTAACAGCTATGGCACAAAACAATTCTTCGATTTCACCCGACGACACGGCAGCCATGTTGGTGGAAAGAACAATAGCAAAAACGTCTTTTAGGAATTTGAATCTATTATTATGCAAACCTTCACACTAACATGGCCGTCTTGTCAAGTGGGTAAAAACTTGTTTGCATATCTCAAAGTGCCCTGACGTGAGGGGCCTGGGGTGGCGGTAGGGGGTGAAGGGTACAATAGCTGACACAACCCAAACCTTTACAAAAATGCTAACCTTAGGCCTAAACAATATGCTTTATATAATGTTTAGGCCTAAGTTTAGCATTTTTGTATGGGTTTGGGTTGTTTCAGGTTTTTTGTTCCAGGCCCCTCACGTCCAAGGGCACTTTGAGATATGGAAACAAGTCTTTTAATACCTGTCAAGTGAGTGAAAACCAAAGAACAACATTATTGGATTAATGAGACAAAAAACCATGGGTCACACATTTAAATTTCTCAGCCGTACTCTTCAAGACGTAAGCATACGACTGCGAACCTATCATCAAAATCGTTCTCAGAAATTCACTTACAGAAAGCTTCCACACATTGTACAAGACACGCAATACGCAATAGCGAAATTTCTTGTTTACAAACATTGACGTCACATTACTCTTGATATTCAAATTTGCCAACCACGGAACAAAAGAAGTCATTGTTAACCACGCGCGTTTTTGAGACGCAGACGGCAACCAGAAGTGAGCTGTTTTCCCTTTTAACCTGTTTTCACGCAACCACATTTACATTGATAAGTAGCTTTTCTCCATTAGAGATGATTAGTACAAAAATCTGGGAGACACCACTGTCCTTGGACGCGAAATTTTCCGGTTGCCGTTCGCGTCGCTTAAGTTCCCTAACAATGAGTGACGTCACGGGAAGTTAAATCTTTGAAGTGGATTTCGTGGACCTTGTCGTTGTCTTTGCTTTTATTAGGGACTTTAAGACCAACAACGTCGACGAAAACGTGACCTCAAATATAAAATTACATTAATCCTTAAGTCTTCGCAATTTTTCCATCTTGTTTACATCATACAAGGTGGGCGAATTATCCTAAAACTAAATTTATACAAGCGTTGTTAGAGTAAAAATAGGGAACGAAATTTCACATTTGTATACTCACGTTGTTGCCAGAATCTCAAATTCGGTCCCTATTAGGGAGTTTAAGCAACGAAAACCCCGCAGAGCAAAAATATTGTTGGTTAAAAAAGGAAAATACTCATGCTACAAACGCAACACGCATTTTACTACAATTCTTTGACGTACTCAACAAAACAACAACGTGACCACCAAATTTCACGTTTTCACGACCACGTGTGCATACAACACTGAACGGTTCATTTTCTAGCTTTACTTTTTAAAGTAACCTTTCCTACCAAAGTGGACAAGATGGTGTAATTGCAAAATTCATGATCGCACTATTTTTTTTTCTGAACTGACGTTTTCATCGGCTTTTTTTTTTTGTCCTCGCTAAAACTCTATATTAAACTAAATTAAGATGGCCGTAGTGTTGATCCTTCGCGACCCTGAAAAATATCAGTGACATTCAATTTGAAGATGCCATGCCGTACACTAGGCAGCCTCTTTCCTCAGTCTCTAAGATCGTCAGAGTTTGAATCTGCGACCTCCCGCTTAACGCCCTCCAACTGCGCTTACAGCCCATGAAGAAAAAATATAAGTTACAACGTTGGGTTTCCTGTCTTTGTTTAAGCTGGTGATCATTAGGAATCGACTTTCTCCAAAATATTGACGTGGTCTAGATTATCTTTCCAGTCAACCCCATTTTGCTCTGTTTTCTTTAACCAAATAACAGCTCGCTGCCGAGTCCTCGGAGCCCAGTCGCCTCTTGCAATGTAAACTGCAGGTGTTCCCTGGCCAATATAAACCCTGTTTGTGGACAAGATAAACTGACGTATTTTTCACCTTGTCACGCCGGCTGTGAAATAATTAAAGGATCGCAGGTGAGAAATTTATCCGAACTAGATTATTCTTTATCAGAGAGCATGATTGTTAATCTGAGCGACCTCAAAAAGCTCCAACAATGTGATTCATACGTAGTTTAGTGCTCAAACGCGCGAAAATGCACGAATGCAAGTCGGCTTTGGTTTTGCTTCTCTGCGGTTGAAAACATAAGACATAAGATCTTAAGGAAAGCAATATTAAACGTATTGCTTCTTGAACTTACTTACTGAAATGAATAATTACCTTGAGCTCTTAACACATCCTATTGCCATTACTAGTCTTATAAAAAAGTTACTTGCACTTGAGTGTGCGTTCTAGAGACTATGGTGGCAAAATGACAATTCTGACCAGTCAGAACGAACACAATAAGATGGACCAATCAGAGCTCTAAATGAGAAGATGCAGCTGGCGTAAAGCGAGTGAAATCACATAGGAGCAAGTTAATGATTGGCTTTCGTTCTAAAGTATACTGGCGAGTAGGGTGAACCCACTTTGGAGAGCACTCGACTCACCTTCCATCATTGTGTCCCAGGATCAAGAGTGCATTAACCAAAAGTAACAAACTGCTTTCAGGTTTGGCCCCATCAGCGTCAGAAAAGTATCTATTTTTAAACCAAGTTTTGCGGGAAAATCGGTAAACTGTTCTCGGTTTTCACATGACGTCACGGCAGCCATGTTGGAGCCCCTAAACAAAGAAACGGCGGCCATGTTGGAGCCCCGATCACATCCTCCGGGAATTCAACTCTATTATTATGCAAACGTTTTCTTTTATTTTCATTGAAAAACATGGCTGTGTATCACGTGAGTGAAAACCAACAATAGACCAAATGTTGCACCCAATTTAAATCTCCAAGGGTCAAGATTCTTTGTCTGTTGTATTCAAATGATATGGAAATTCCTGAAACAAAAAGTTTTATTCCCAAAGGATTTGAATTGGGTACAAAATTTGGTCTATTGTTTATTTTCCCACAAAACAGCCTGGTTTAAAATTTTTCACTTCTCTGACGCCGATAGGGTCCAGACCAATTTAAATAAATCTTACTCTTAACTTGGTTGATGGACTCTTGCCAGGATACATTCGTGGGCTCTGTACGCTGCTACAAGGCATTTTTCTCTCAGGGCTCTGCGTTTTTACCCTGCTCTCAAGAAATTCAACATCAAGTTTACGTGAGACGCGAAAAAGTGACCACGTGACCATGATCTTCACGCCATTTTCTACGTTTGCAGGCTGCCGCTTGCCGTTTCTACGTGAAAGTAGGCATTTTCGCGTTTCCCGTATAGGTGAAATTTTGTTCTACATAAGAAGTTGTTTGCGGAAAAAACAGTACCTCAAAACCATTTTCCTGTATACCAAAGGAGGAAAATTAGGTTTCATGGTTATAGACAGTTCATAACTGACTCCTTGTCGCAATTTTCTTCATGAACTCTCTGTTGACCGACAAAACGGCTTCATCGAAACCCTTGGGTAAGGATTTTCATTTTATACAGCGTCTTTGTTCTCAAACAGTGTTTAAAAAGATTCCCAGTTTTGTCACGCGTTCCTTCCCCACGAGCGTCGCTCGTGGAGAAGGAACCACCGCAATTCCAACTTCCGTTCGACCTTTATTTAATAACACCAGCCTTCTTTTCATAACACCAGGCCTTCAACTGTAGTTGCATTCATACTGGTATGAGCAATGATACGCAAGGAACAGCCAAGAAAGGCTTCTGTGACAGAGGATCCGGCTGCAAGTTTTACTACCTCTTTGTTGCGGTTGTCTTTTTGCTGCTTGTTATTTCTTTCTTGAATGCGATGCCAAACAAAACTGTGATTCTAAGGTAAGAACATAACTGTTTATTTACACAATGCGAACACCCAGTGAAGTCGGGCTTACACGAGAATGATAGAGGCACGAGGCAATGCAGCACGTGACGCTGTGCAGCCCAGATAGGGCCTGGTGATCCCGGGTTCAAAACCCGTTCTGAGCACTAGTTGAATGTGATCCTGGTAGTTCCTGATTCATCTTCGCGGTCGCACTTGTAAACTAACCTCCAGTCTTCTTTTGTTTCCTTAACTTCGTTTCATTGGCCCTGAAAGGCCCCTATGGGGGAGTGATCAATTTTAAGTTTTATGTTATGGTGGTATTTAAAGTGCACCTAAACCCAAATATTTTTAGTCTACATTATTGATCTCTTCACGGAAAGCAAACATATTTGACAATTCTTACCTAAAATCTCGCTTTTTATCTGCGGGGCAAGACGCGCAAAGTTATCAAAACTAGAAGTAATTTGTACCCACGACCGCGATGTGAGAAACATGGGTTTATTCTCGATTTTACGTCACAAACTGCTTTGCAATGCAAAATTTCTTTGAAAACAGGAATGCAAAGCAGTCTGTGACGTAAAATCGACAATTGACGCATGCCTCTCACATCACGGTCGTGGGTGCAAATAATTACACTAGCTCAGCCAAGTTTACTTGGTTTGCACGGCACAGAAAAAACGAAATTCTGGGTAACAATGGCGACATATGTTTGCTTTGGATGGGGAGATTTAAATAGGGAACAAAAAATATTTGAGTTTAAGTGCACTTTAAGGCTCGCAAGGGCGTGTAGAGAACATTTGTATGATGTAATTTGATGTAAACTTTACACCTCTTCACGACCAAGGAAAATTGGCATCTTTATCTGATATGGACAGCCTGCTGACCTTTTTCGGTAGAGTAACGGGTCATCTTATCATTTGAAAGTCATGGGCCCAATTCCCATTACAATGGCTCTCGGGATTGGCTCAGAGAATAATGGACCAAAACAAACAACCAATCAACGATGGACCCTGACCCTAAAAGCGACAGAGCTGCCTCCTAAAGGAAATAAGGGGTTGTAAAGAGCTGCGTCCTATCTCAATCTTTTGTCCTCTAACACAGCGTTGTAGAGCTGAATTTCAGAGCACCAACGACTAAACACAATTTAAGAGTGCGAATTGATCTCGGAAAATTCGCATGTATTTCAGCGCCTTAATTTACTGAAGCCATTACCATTCCTATGCAGTCTATCGTTTATCTTTTTTTTTCTTTGTAGATGTGTACCACATAATCAACGATCCTATTCCCTCGGATTTCAGTTCATTTTCCAGCGCTCACTTGGTCTTCTGCCAGGACCTGTTCTGTTGGGATGGATGTTTGATGTAAATTGCCTTTTCTGGGGAAAGAGCTGTGGAAAGCGAGGTCGATGCCAAATATATGACATCTGGAAACTCTCACTGATAATAACCTTGTTTGGATGCGCTATGAAAGGTGAAATGTATATTCTAAATTTGAAATCTTATGAATTTGTTAAGTCATAGCCCGATCGATTTGCTCAGTTAGTTAAGGTCGCGGGTTTAACCTCGACTGGACCAATATTCAGGGCCTTGAAATGACAAATGCTACCACTGCCAGTGCCACTACCACTACCACTACTACTACTAGTTCCTCCACTACTTCCACAGTCACTTCCTCTACTGCTACCACCATCACTGCTACTTCCACTACCACTACCCTAATCCTAACACTACCACCACCTCTACCTCTACCTATGCCACTACCACTGACCATTAACAGTAGCCACTACCACTGACCATTAACAGTAGGACCTGCAAGAAACCATATTCGTATTCTCAGTATTGGACTGGAACTGTTGTAGCTTGCAATGGAGGCCAATGCGGGGGAATATATTAAAAAGTATTTGCATTTGAAAAGATTTCCCCGCATCAGCCTCTATTGCAAGCTAGTTCCAGTCCAATACTGAGAATACGAATATGGTCTATCGCACCGGAGCAAACACGTTGATGCTCTTGAATATCATCATATCCGAGCTGCTTTTTATTTCTCTCTTGTCACTGTTAGGTGGTGCCATATTAGTGTTTTGATGATTAAAACAAGCTCTAGCAGTACTTCATAATTTGCTCGTAAAATTACCCTAGCTGGACGGTGTTGTAATGGATCACTCAAGCCATCCTAGATGAGCTCACGGTAGTCGAAATGCGATCGGATCAAGGCCCTATAAATTGGTATTGCAGTAGATACGGAGATGAGGGACCGAAGAGCCTTCTGCGTACCTAATGCCGAAAATTCCTCTCAACACACTTCGCTAATGTGGTTAGACCAAGAAAACATGCCGGCAGTTATCACACCTAGTGACTTTGCATGCTCAATCATTCATAAGTTAGCCATGATTCTAGCAAGGAAGAAGCCGCTGATTATTTGCTTTGGGCCAGCAGTAGAGACTTGTAATTCAAAATTCTTAGCTTGTTGGAGTGATTTCATTCCTTGCTCTGGAAAAAAACGAGAAATAAGTAATAACTTCTTTTTATTTTTCTCTCCGTTGTCTCCATAGCTCTCAACGTGCTGTTTTATTTCATCTCCTACTGGTATTGTAAGTCAAGTTATGATGAAGACCAAACCAATACCACCGCGGAGATCGAACAAGGCACTATTAACGAAGATTTGGACCAAAAGGCTCTAGAAAGTCCGTTGTAAAAGGCTGCCGGAACAGTTGAGGTCTTGCAACGTACAGTCCTCGCGAGAAGAAGTTTCCGCGAGTTCTCACGTGTTCTACCCGGTCAAAAAGAATACCAGCAACGGGCGTAGGCTGGTAGTCACATTCTTTCTGAGCTACTGTTAAAGGGATTTTTAGTTAATTAAGTTTCGTAAACCCAAAACCAATATAACTTCTGTGACAAACCGCAACAGGCGGAAAAAACACGATGCCACTTGCTCTGTATATAAGCCGCTAAAGTTTTGGCTGTGGTCCAAATTGATTGAAAAAGTAGTGCGATATTTTTAGGTTTCCCTTGAAATGTTCAGTCATGCATGACAGAGCGAATAATAAAGTGACGTGCTCATTAATTAATGGACGCTCGAACACTTTTTTTTTTGACCAACTATTAGTTGTGTAGTTCACTGAAAATGAAAAATTAACTAATACTTTTAAATTTAGCCCTTGTATGTCCAAACTGATTTTAGGTGTTACATATTTTGTTCGCAAACAATTCGTACGAGCTGTCAGGCACATTCCGTTTTCTTAAATGTGGAAAATTCAAACCAGCTGGAGTGTCGAAGTTTATTATACTTCATTTCTTTTGTTTTAAATTTGTTTGATTTCGCCCGATTCAGGGTTGTTAGCCAAACCACAAATGAGCAAGGCAGGAGGACGTCAATTTTAAAAAAGAGAGAAACAGTCATTTGTTTCTCAGGGAAGATCAAAAGTGCACAAAACAAGTGAATAGAGAGCTACGTGATGTGGATGTATCGTCATTTCCTTGTTACTAAATCTGGTGTAATTACAATTTGATGGAAGTCCGTTGACTCATGCATTAGAAGCGGCAAGCGCTTCTCAATAAAATATTATCCGGTGATGCAATAGAGCGTGACCCCAAATAAAACAACATTGTAAGTTTACAGCAATGCTCGAAGACTCCTTCTTGGTACTTTCCTTTTCCACAGTTGTGGTTACACACACCTTGGGTTCGGGGCCTTCCGGAGGGTAAATGAATTAGGTTTGGATCATCTCAGGTTTCGTGTTACCATTGGGATGCGGTTACACAGTAAATGACTCCCCTCAGGGTAAACTATAATTAGATGTGAGTTCACTGACGTTTCAAATTATAAACAGAGAAACAGAAAGATTATAACTTAATCAACTTCGTAACCAACAGTCTGAAGGGCAAACTCACGAAAAGAAAGAAAATACTCACAGTGATCGTGACATTAGCCAAGCTTATCAGAGGTCAACTCAGAGCATTGCAATTAGCTACGTTCTGCTTTATGATTGGCCAAGCCACCTCAGGGAGCAGATAAATCGTGCTTTTCAGTTCAGGAACTGCCATGGGAAGTTCTTTTTGTTCTTTCTGATGTTTGAACGCTATTTACCCACGGGTAAAAGGGCTAGTGTAACCACAATTGGTGGACGAAAACAAAATATTTCTCATTGGGTTCTTTTGTTCGTCCACCAGTCGTACATTTCTCTATTATTATTGGTGTCTCTAGAGGTTGGTTGAGTTGTTTCATGTTTTGAGTATTTCGTACTAGACTTCGTTCGTTTCGCTCATTAAAAAGTGTAAAATCGTTTCATCTACATCTACATGTCCCAGCATTTGGAGAAGTCCTATTTACTTGTGGCTGTTTTTGCTTAGGAGGCCTCATACACCACAAGCCCTTTTAGAGACCTTACGCCAAGCCGGCCACTTCTGCTGGAAAGAACATAGTCACAGAGGACAGCCACAACACCGGAAACTTCATCCCCTACTCAGTGCTTTAAGACACAACCTCCTTTGTTCTTTTTTAAAATGCAGTTTTATGCAATCTCCAAACCCAGAAGACTAAGCAACTTGGTCCGATCAACTCGGACAGAGAGAGTAAGTAACGCAATGGACCGAATGCATAAATGGCGGCCAAAAATGTATTCTTAATTTTCACGTGATATCACCAAAATTAAAAAATAAGGAATCGTCAATCTTTTTGAGATTTTAGTTTAGTCAGTTATGAGAACAGGCGAAGATTTATCTTTTCACAAATCTTCAGTTTGATAGGGTTTTTCGCCTTGTGATGAAGATAGGCTTTCACTCACTCACTCACTCACTCACTCACTCACTCACTCACTCCCCAGAGAGTCTTAAACACCTTAGTAAGTGAGTGAGTGAGTGAGCAAGAAAGAAAGTAATTAAAACTTTATTCACGCACGCTTGCCCCGTCAACTTAATAATTATCCCTAAAAGCTGATTTCCACAAGGGGCGTGTGGTTACAATAAAATGAGCAAATCTAACATGTTAAGACTAGTCTATTTACAATTATTTGTTAAAATTTCTTATATTTACTATAAATTACTAGCTGATAATTTTATTCACTAAAATATTTCTACTTTCTCCAAAGTAGGAGAAGACGAGCATGATAAAAGAGTGCACATTTATTTCATTATTGAAGATCGGCAGAGTTTCAAATTCACGAAGTGTAGCAGGAGACGAGTTCCACAATTTTGCTCTACTATAGCTATAGATATTCAGTTTTGGGTAGCGGTATTTGCAGTAAGGTGGAGGACCCCCTTAGATTATAATGTGTTGCGTTGAGGAACCAACCCATTGAATACTTTATACATTTGCTTTGCCTTATCCCGTTGAGTTTGTAGATTTTCCCAGCCTAAGGGACCTAAAGCGTCGGTTTGCAGGAATATAAGGCATTGCATGGATTGATTCATTATCAGTCGAGCTCATCCATTCTGAAGTTTCTGGACCCTGTTAGAGAGCCTCTTTTCTGGGTATCCCATATACCTTACTACATGCAATAATTAAAGTGTGGGTGGATTAAAGCATTATATAGCCCTTCCTCCGAGAAAAAGGGTTGTCCCTGACACAATGGTGTCAACACTCGCGAGAAGTTTCCCATTGTTTCTTTATAATAAAACTAACTTAAGGACTGTACTTGCTTTTGACAATTCACCATCTTTTCTCTGGTCACATTGGTACCAACACTATCACCAATCAGCCGCAACTGCTTACGTCTCCGGTAGACCTTTCCTGTGCATGATATTAATGCAGTCCATGCCACATTTGGGCGATGAGATGAGAATCGATTTTCTTCATCGGTTTTCTTTTTTTTATTATTTTTTTTTGGGGGGGGGGGAAGGAGGGGGGAAGAGAACTAACGTATCAGCAAAAAGTACTTTCAAAATACGCGGCATGACAACGGTGTCGGGAAAAAGTTCATTGGATACAGTCCAGGGGCCCGTTTCTCGAAAATCCCAAAACTTTAGGGAACATTTTCGGGTGTCACAATTCCCTCTGTATCTCAAGAACGGAGAAGATTTAAATCGTCAAACTTCGCAGACATTTTGCTTTTTGTTACCTTGAAATATTTCAAAAGATCGGCTTTCCAAAACAAGCGGTTGCCAGTTTCACAAAATGGCTTATCTGATGCTAAACTGGGGCAACTACCGGTATAACAAACTGAAGCTGGGGCTGCTGTGGAGTTGGCACACTTATGCTCCAGGCTGAAACCGGATACTGCATTAGTTGGTCTCCTGTGAAATGCCATGGGCAACGCATGAAAAACAGGTCGACTTTCGTAAACGGGATTAACGGGTTGGTTAAGATAGTCGGAGGACGCCTCTATTGTTGCAGTCTTCGCTCATGGACCACTTCCACACTTGTACTTGTGGATGGACCACTTCCACACTTGTACTTGTGGATGGACCACTTCCACACTTGTACTTGTGGATGGACCACTTCCACACTTGTACTTGTGGATGGACCACTTCCACACTTGTACTTGTGGATGGACCACTTCCACACTTGTACTTGTGGATGGACCACTTCCACACTTGTACTTGTGGATGGACCACTTCCACACTTGTACTTGTGGATGGACCACTTCCACACTTGTACTTGTGGATGGACCACTTCCACACTTGTACTTGTGGATGGACCACTTCCACACTTGTACTTGTGGATGGACCACTTCCACACTTGTACTTGTGGATGGACCACTTCCACACTTGTACTTGTGGATGGACCACTTCCACACTTGTACTTGTGGATGGACCACTTCCACACTTGTACTTGTGGATGGACCACTTCCACACTTGTACTTGTGGATGGACCACTTCCACACTTGTACTTGTGGATGGACCACTTCCACACTTGTACTTGTGGATGGACCACTTCCACACTTGTACTTGTGGATGGACCACTTCCACACTTGTACTTGTGGATGGACCACTTCCACACTTGTACTTGTGGATGGACCACTTCCACACTTGTACTTGTGGATGGACCACTTCCACACTTGTACTTGTGGATGGACCACTTCCACACTTGTACTTGTGGATGGACCACTTCCACACTTGTACTTGTGGATGGACCACTTCCACACTTGTACTTGTGGATGGACCACTTCCACACTTGTACTTGTGGATGGACCACTTCCACACTTGTACTTGTGGATGGACCACTTCCACACTTGTACTTGTGGATGGACCACTTCCACACTTGTACTTGTGGATGGACCACTTCCACACTTGTACTTGTGGATGGACCACTTCCACACTTGTACTTGTGGATGGACCACTTCCACACTTGTACTTGTGGATGGACCACTTCCACACTTGTACTTGTGGATGGACCACTTCCACACTTGTACTTGTGGATGGACCACTTCCACACTTGTACTTGTGGATGGACCACTTCCACACTTGTACTTGTGGATGGACCACTTCCACACTTGTACTTGTGGATGGACCACTTCCACACTTGTACTTGTGGATGGACCACTTCCACACTTGTACTTGTGGATGGACCACTTCCACACTTGTACTTGTGGATGGACCACTTCCACACTTGTACTTGTGGATGGACCACTTCCACACTTGTACTTGTGGATGGACCACTTCCACACTTGTACTTGTGGATGGACCACTTCCACACTTGTACTTGTGGATGGACCACTTCCACACTTGTACTTGTGGATGGACCACTTCCACACTTGTACTTGTGGATGGACCACTTCCACACTTGTACTTGTGGATGGACCACTTCCACACTTGTACTTGTGGATGGACCACTTCCACACTTGTACTTGTGGATGGACCACTTCCACACTTGTACTTGTGGATGGACCACTTCCACACTTGTACTTGTGGATGGACCACTTCCACACTTGTACTTGTGGATGGACCACTTCCACACTTGTACTTGTGGATGGACCACTTCCACACTTGTACTTGTGGATGGACCACTTCCACACTTGTACTTGTGGATGGACCACTTCCACACTTGTACTTGTGGATGGACCACTTCCACACTTGTACTTGTGGATGGACCACTTCCACACTTGTACTTGTGGATGGACCACTTCCACACTTGTACTTGTGGATGGACCACTTCCACACTTGTACTTGTGGATGGACCACTTCCACACTTGTACTTGTGGATGGACCACTTCCACACTTGTACTTGTGGATGGACCACTTCCACACTTGTACTTGTGGATGGACCACTTCCACACTTGTACTTGTGGATGGACCACTTCCACACTTGTACTTGTGGATGGACCACTTCCACACTTGTACTTGTGGATGGACCACTTCCACACTTGTACTTGTGGATGGACCACTTCCACACTTGTACTTGTGGATGGACCACTTCCACACTTGTACTTGTGGATGGACCACTTCCACACTTGTACTTGTGGATGGACCACTTCCACACTTGTACTTGTGGATGGACCACTTCCACACTTGTACTTGTGGATGGACCACTTCCACACTTGTACTTGTGGATGGACCACTTCCACACTTGTACTTGTGGATGGACCACTTCCACACTTGTACTTGTGGATGGACCACTTCCACACTTGTACTTGTGGATGGACCACTTCCACACTTGTACTTGTGGATGGACCACTTCCACACTTGTACTTGTGGATGGACCACTTCCACACTTGTACTTGTGGATGGACCACTTCCACACTTGTACTTGTGGATGGACCACTTCCACACTTGTACTTGTGGATGGACCACTTCCACACTTGTACTTGTGGATGGACCACTTCCACACTTGTACTTGTGGATGGACCACTTCCACACTTGTACTTGTGGATGGACCACTTCCACACTTGTACTTGTGGATGGACCACTTCCACACTTGTACTTGTGGATGGACCACTTCCACACTTGTACTTGTGGATGGACCACTTCCACACTTGTACTTGTGGATGGACCACTTCCACACTTGTACTTGTGGATGGACCACTTCCACACTTGTACTTGTGGATGGACCACTTCCACACTTGTACTTGTGGATGGACCACTTCCACACTTGTACTTGTGGATGGACCACTTCCACACTTGTACTTGTGGATGGACCACTTCCACACTTGTACTTGTGGATGGACCACTTCCACACTTGTACTTGTGGATGGACCACTTCCACACTTGTACTTGTGGATGGACCACTTCCACACTTGTACTTGTGGATGGACCACTTCCACACTTGTACTTGTGGATGGACCACTTCCACACTTGTACTTGTGGATGGACCACTTCCACACTTGTACTTGTGGATGGACCACTTCCACACTTGTACTTGTGGATGGACCACTTCCACACTTGTACTTGTGGATGGACCACTTCCACACTTGTACTTGTGGATGGACCACTTCCACACTTGTACTTGTGGATGGACCACTTCCACACTTGTACTTGTGGATGGACCACTTCCACACTTGTACTTGTGGATGGACCACTTCCACACTTGTACTTGTGGATGGACCACTTCCACACTTGTACTTGTGGATGGACCACTTCCACACTTGTACTTGTGGATGGACCACTTCCACACTTGTACTTGTGGATGGACCACTTCCACACTTGTACTTGTGGATGGACCACTTCCACACTTGTACTTGTGGATGGACCACTTCCACACTTGTACTTGTGGATGGACCACTTCCACACTTGTACTTGTGGATGGACCACTTCCACACTTGTACTTGTGGATGGACCACTTCCACACTTGTACTTGTGGATGGACCACTTCCACACTTGTACTTGTGGATGGACCACTTCCACACTTGTACTTGTGGATGGACCACTTCCACACTTGTACTTGTGGATGGACCACTTCCACACTTGTACTTGTGGATGGACCACTTCCACACTTGTACTTGTGGATGGACCACTTCCACACTTGTACTTGTGGATGGACCACTTCCACACTTGTACTTGTGGATGGACCACTTCCACACTTGTACTTGTGGATGGACCACTTCCACACTTGTACTTGTGGATGGACCACTTCCACACTTGTACTTGTGGATGGACCACTTCCACACTTGTACTTGTGGATGGACCACTTCCACACTTGTACTTGTGGATGGACCACTTCCACACTTGTACTTGTGGATGGACCACTTCCACACTTGTACTTGTGGATGGACCACTTCCACACTTGTACTTGTGGATGGACCACTTCCACACTTGTACTTGTGGATGGACCACTTCCACACTTGTACTTGTGGATGGACCACTTCCACACTTGTACTTGTGGATGGACCACTTCCACACTTGTACTTGTGGATGGACCACTTCCACACTTGTACTTGTGGATGGACCACTTCCACACTTGTACTTGTGGATGGACCACTTCCACACTTGTACTTGTGGATGGACCACTTCCACACTTGTACTTGTGGATGGACCACTTCCACACTTGTACTTGTGGATGGACCACTTCCACACTTGTACTTGTGGATGGACCACTTCCACACTTGTACTTGTGGATGGACCACTTCCACACTTGTACTTGTGGATGGACCACTTCCACACTTGTACTTGTGGATGGACCACTTCCACACTTGTACTTGTGGATGGACCACTTCCACACTTGTACTTGTGGATGGACCACTTCCACACTTGTACTTGTGGATGGACCACTTCCACACTTGTACTTGTGGATGGACCACTTCCACACTTGTACTTGTGGATGGACCACTTCCACACTTGTACTTGTGGATGGACCACTTCCACACTTGTACTTGTGGATGGACCACTTCCACACTTGTACTTGTGGATGGACCACTTCCACACTTGTACTTGTGGATGGACCACTTCCACACTTGTACTTGTGGATGGACCACTTCCACACTTGTACTTGTGGATGGACCACTTCCACACTTGTACTTGTCACTCGGCGTAATTTTAGTGAAAAAATTGCAAAAAAGGCAAGTTGACACACCATAAAACGAACCCGGTGTGGCCAACACATCACCCATGCGCACAACCATTTCACCCGGTCAATTAGCAGCCATGGACGGTTGTTTCGGCCTTACTGGGACACATTTCAGTGTGGCGCACACAACATATGTTGTAGGCACAACTTTAAGTGGCAGCTCCAGGTACATTTCTTGAACGTGGAGCTGGCACTTAAAAAAAGGGGTGCCTAAAATACCTGCCTGGTATGTTGTCTACGCTACGCTGATGAAGCGCATTGAGGCCGAAACAGCTGTCCATGGCTGCTAATTGACCGGGTGAAATGGTTGTGCGCATGGGTGATGTGTTGGCCACACCGGGTTCGTGTTATGGTGTGTCAACTTGCCTTTTTTGTAATTTTTTTTTACTGAAATTACGCGGAGTGACGATAAATGTCTCTAGCGACCGGGAGGAAAAATATAACAGGGGAGGGTTGCTGTATGATTTACAAACTTTTTAATACAGCGTTATTGAGAACGCATGGATATCTATACCTCGGACATAAAGTTCCACGCTGTACACAGACTGGGTGTAAAGCAAGAGGGTAGATGTAGACCTGCATCATTGCACGGTAGGATAGATAATATGGCAAAACAGAGGTAAGATTAAAAGTTCGGATAACTATCCCGATGCTTATATAACTGAGGACTTCGCGAGAGCAATACAGCTACAGAGAAAAACTTTAATTAAAGCTATGATGAAGGCAAGAGAGAACGCGGGACTTCCAGATGCAAAAGTTGTTGGGTGTTTTCTCATCATCAATAACGAAAGATGACACCACAACCATATTCCGGAATATTTAAAATAATATAGGTAATTATATTAAGTCAACATTTGTCTTTTTTTCCCTTTTGTTAAGACAAAGACTTAAGAATTCCATGGTATGGA
>OX421446.1:7674821-7684821 GCA_949126865.1 Montipora capitata
AAGTTCTGTGGTATTCTAAGTTCGACTACAAACTGAATTTTTGTTTAGTGTATCATACAATAAGAAAACTAAGTTCACAAAGAGCAAGAAGGGACCCATGCAAGCTACAAATATAGCAACGAATTTTGCCAAAGCTTGTCAATCTTGAGAAATTTGTCATCTTTTGTAATTTATGTGGTTCTTGTCAGCAGGCATTTTGTTCTCGCATGCGAAATCCTTACGACTTTTTCAATCTTTCTTTTAGCTTGCACACATGCTCACCGTCTCGGAATGGTGCACGATCAACAGAATGGAGAATGGGCCGGGGCGAGCGAGGAAAAGGATCCCAGGCTGTTCATCGCGCGCCATTCGAGACGGAAAGCTTGTGTGCAGGCCATATTTCTTTGCTAGCCAGCAAATTTGCGCTTACGCTTTGAATCCTGGACATTAGTAAGCATCCTCGTATTATTATTTTTTTTATGTTCTGCTTTGTGTGCAGTGTACTCTGTTGAATTATAATATGAAATTATCTGTACGGCTTTTCTCATCTCACCCGCTATGGCTCTGTCATCTCCAAAGTCGTTGAGCGTTGCTGGACAGTCCAATAAAACGTTGCTATTGTTATTATAATTATTGTTCCCATTATTATTGTTAAAATCGTTGTAGAAACAAATTAAGCGAAATTCAAGGACAGGGTACGGAATGGTATTGAACACAAGTTCTATAGTTAAATAATTATACCAAAATGAAACATTGATAGAGTACGATGACTAGGTTAATGATTAACTTGAAGGGCTTCTGTGTGAATGAGAGCACAATTGTGTAGAGCAGCCAGCAGTCAGCCTACTTAGGCGAGTGCTGGAGCCCTATCAAAACTCGAACTCAAACTAAACATTATCATTTTTAACTCCAAGTATTTTGTCAGCAGGAATATTCGAATGCGTTTTTTCAAATTTTTGTAAGTGAACGCCCAGTAAGTAGGTAGAGAATTCCATAATCTAAAAAATTTCAGTGACGTAATAAAAGTTACCAATAGCAGAGCCGGAACAAGTATTGTGTTTATGAACGCTGTTTGAGCGATACAAAATTTTCTAAATATTCTTCTTAGAAATATCGTGCATAAGGTTGGAAGCTGTGTCAGAGCAACGTATATTTATTGGAAAAATATAAGAGGAGACAATGATGGAGTAGCATGAAATCTCTTATCAACTGAATTACACTTACAGGCTTGGATCCAAGCCAGTATTCGATACCGCGTATGAGCGACCGATGATAAATTTGAAGAACAAGGCTGTTTGGTGGTCTAAGCTCGAGTTCGAATAAAATAAAGGCAATGTCACTTACCTTGGCAAAAAATAGCGAATGAAAAAAGCTGTATTTCAGTTCAACTGTGTCTTTGTCGATTTTATACTTGGACTCGAGTTTCTTTTCCTGCGAATCAAGTTGACTGTTGACAGGTAATCCTTAAATAGCCCCAAAACTTGCTGAACCAACGCAGGGTCTTCGGTAGTCGCAAACTCGCTGGGCCCTCTTCTTGTGTCGCCTACTCTTTTGGATTCCTGTCCTTTCTCGGTATCGGACATCACTGACGGTGTCGAAAGCGCAGCACGTAGGTCGTAGACTACTTTACGATAAAGAGAACGAACGCTCTCCAAAACTTTGTTAAATAGGCAATTACCTACAGCCAAGTCCCAAGGGAACAGCCTTAATCATGTAAATTAAGTGGGCGCTGCGCAGATAACAACAGATACTCATCACCTTTAATACCAAGAGAAAATAGGCGGTTTTCAACCGACTTCTTGAGCCAATAGTTAATGCATGGAGATGGTTATGAAACTCGACAAGTCCCTTTGTTTCATGTTTTTGTCCGTATTTTTGGCCTTGGACCTGCACAAAACACACCCTTTTTCGAGAAGATAACAATCAAATCCATGTTTTTATTAAATTATGCGCAACTAATTTGCAAACCCGTGCGAAGCGAAAACAAAAGATTGTTGAGACTGAGGTGAAAATGAGGTGACAATTGCTGGTGGACGAAGAAAAAATTCTAGTGAGAAATCTTTTGCTTTTGTCCACCAACGGGTAACGTGAAAATTATCTGTATTCTCGTTTTCAATTAAGTGTCATTCAAGTAGTTATTTATCAAGTTGAACATAACTGTGATTGAGGCAATGCTGTTTGAGACTTCGAAGATAAAGATTAATCAGTTCTCGGTCACTATTAATGGGTCCGCTATAAAGGGCGTTGCTATGTTTATAATTAAGTATTTGGCTGCATATCTTGACAAATACCTTAGCTGGAACGAACATGTTAAACCTATTGTTTCTACGGCTGGTCGGTAGAGTACAACCTCTAATTTCATCGGATCCCTTTAGGACGCTGCTCTATTGTTTTTAGGGTTGGGGTCCATCGTTAATTGGTTGTTTGTTTTGGTCCATTGATTTCTGAACCAATCCCAAGAGGCGTTGTAATGTAGCTGCGTACTGACCCGGTCGGTATGCTATTGTAGGTCGTGTGCGCCGTTTATCATTTCATGTAGTGCTAATGCCATTAATGTTTCAGACCGATATTACAGTATTGTGCTGGGATCTGAGCGTGTTGCGGGGAAGTAAACAGCGTTGTACCCGCTAAACCCGGCAGAGCAATCTTTTGCATGTCCCTGCAAAAAGAATGGAAACAACCGGGAGATCTTTTATTATCATGGAAGTGCGGATTTTAATAATCATTGTAAATGTACATAACTTAACTAAATTGAAATATACGCTAGCTTTAGTGCAGGGCAGTGCATGGATCATAGCGTTTGAGTAACAAAAAGAGTGTTCGCAACTGCTTTTCCTCACTTTGAGTGACTGCAGGGACCGGCTAAGAAGTCAATTGAATTTGACCTGACAGTGGCACGACTATTGCGCGGCAGTTGCTTCATACATCAAATTTCAACTCAGTCGTGCCAATTGAAACTGGAATCTGTTCACTGGGTTACAGGATTTTGAAAAGCTTTAGTGTGCATGGGACTATCGTCTGCAAAACAATGTCACTTCTACATGTATAAAAACTATCAATCGTCTTTAGGGATGACGTAGCGAAAACAATGCCGGCTACAATTAGCGGCGCGCTTATAGCCAATGAGAACTGAGCTACTGACACCAAAGCATACCAATGGAGTTTTATAAAGGGTAGCAGTAGTACGAGATTAGCGCATTTTAAGCCCTTGCACATGGATTCTAGCACCTTGGTTCAAGTTTGTTTCAAGCTCTCAGCCAATCCCATCAATTTGTGCCCGTTTGTAGTTTTTGGATCATTGCCTAACATTCACTCGTGACCTCAACGGTTCCCGAAATCAGTAAGGATCAATTTTCAACCGAGAAGCTGCGCTTCATCACAGTATATAACTGAACTTGTAATAACTTGCAGTAAGTAACCTGGAAACTCTATCGATCATTGGATCACGCAATGCAATAACAAAGTTTTACCTGACTAACGACCATGAGATATCGTCCATTTTCCCTTGCCCGAGAGTTACCTGCTATGGAACCATTTCCCGCTCAGCTCGCAATATTGGGTGTTTTTTTTTAAGCGATTATGATACCTCTCGTGCTTGATGGATTTCAGACCATTATTACCCATCATGTTGCGCATGCTATGCAACTCGTTGGTTATCTACCTCCACATCAACCTCGTTCCCAGGGTCTCTCATCTCTGCCTCAATTTTCGTTGAGACAATGGGCCATTTCCGAGTTGCTGTTTGTCTCGGTTTCGAAGTGAGTCTTGGTGATCAACTATTGTAAGGTAAATGAGTTTGATTTGTATAAGAATACGCAACTCATTTCCATTTGAATGGTTGTGCACCAGGACTCGCTTTGAAACTGAGGCATGCAGCAACTCGGAAACTGGGCTATTGAGGCAGAGATGAGAGACCTTGGGAACGAGGTTGCCTCCACATATCAAACACGCTCTCGTAAAATGAGTGTTCTTTATTCAGAGATGATCATAAGTTAAACAATGGCTCCTGATATGATGTGTGACTGACTTGAAGAGTAGTAGATTTACGTTCCTTTCGAGTCTTCTGGGATTTTTAAATTAACGTACATCATATGTAAATAAGACTAAAATACAAAGCAAGTCGGTAAACTGAGATCTAGTAGGCAAGATTTTATGGAGACTATTTTCTCGCCCCGTCCAGCCCCCACCCAAGATGATATATTCTAAAATGATAAAACGCGTTGTGGGCTAGTACCTATAGAACACTCAAGAGTGATCCCATAAAGGCGAATACTACTTGTATATAGAAGCCCAATCTCTGGAAGCAAGGCGCACAAAAGACTTGTAAATGAAGCCAACATTTTTCATGATGTAGGTTTTACATTAAGATGCCTCACACTGAATGAGTGGGTGAGCCAGTCCGACTATACAGTACCTATCTCCCTCGTCTTCCGCCAAATGACCTAAAAGAACCCCTTCCACCTGATCGCACTTTTGGACTCGCTGAGGATCTTACAGAATGGCCTCCGCTAGGAGATCGCAAATTGGCGCCACCGGAGGGTCTCATTTTAGGACCACCTGAAGATCTCATGGAAGATGTCGCCCCAGAAGACCGGGCTTTGGGGCTAACTGATGATCGAACTTTATAGCCTCCTGTGGATCCCACTTTTGCACTCTTCGAGTATCTCACAGCAGGAGCTCCACCGGACGTCCGAATTTTACGGTCATTCTTCTGGGGATTGCCATTTCGACCTCCTGCACAGGACGTACAACCGTCTCCGGCCCGCTTGTTCAGCACAGGACGATAATTGTTCTTCTTTGTCATACAGTCAATATAAGCACCTTCTTTAGACTTTTGTTTCTGTTCAGAGACATACTTGATCCTTAGCTCAGACTGCTTGTCCTGTGTAAATTTGCCAGCCACTATCTTGTCAATAGCTTGTTTTGGCGTTGGGGCCCTGTGCTCCTGCAGTCGTCTCTTGACATCATTTGATCGGCCAATGTACAAGTACTCGGTTTTCTTGCTTCCAATTTTCTGGCCGATTGCATAGATTCCCGCAATCTTGGGCACTGGGGTGACATCATATTTTTTCCAAGGCATCTTGGATAGCTTATCGCAAACTTCACCTCTCACCTCACTGACGACCTGAGAAAGAGAAGATATATATTGATCACCACCGATCAAGTTGTGGCATACCTAGCTGACTGCACAACTTTACATCCTTGCATTTGACAAGTTCGCGTGACTCGAATGGTGAGTTCGTGACAGATTTCTGGAAAACCTATTGTAGGCAGATTCGAGTTCCTGTTATGAAGATTTTGTGAATCCGCTTGACATATATCCCGCGTATCAAATGACAATATAGCTTGATCGCAGTCAAATCCATAACTTTACAACCAAAATTACGATCATGAAAATGACCAAATGAAAAAGAATTTCAACAAGATATTACAACAACTAATGAGGGCTACTCAGAAAAAGAGGAACTTGCTTTTGATCCTGGTTTTTTTCTTGGATAAGAAAAACGAAAAAAAACCCAGATTTCCTAATTATCATTGAGTAACTGAACTGCCTAACGTCACCGACAGACGAGTCATTAGCGATTATCATGAAGGTGTTCGGTATCGTTCCGAGCACAGACCCTCATGATCTGCCTCATGCATTTCACTAGCGTTTCTGAGAGGCTAACGTTTTCATGGACAAACGATGATGCTGGCTCCCTCGTTTTCATTCTGAATTGGAAACACAAGTAAGCAACTGACATGACTGAATAAGTCTAAAAATGTGTGGATGTTTGTGTTTGTCCTTTCATTAAGCATAAAGTTTGTATGGACCTTGCGCTTTCGACGTAAACAAACCCGCTTCGATTTACGACAAAGTAACGCGTGGGACATGCGGTAGGACAGTATTCGGCACATATGACTTAGTAACTAACAACGTTTAAAAGTTGCTGAAATACTTACTATGAGACCAAGCCAAAGAGATATTGCATATATCAGTTTGAAGTTCAGCATTGCGGGATAATAATCTCGAATCCTATCGTGGGTGAACGAATCGGACTTCTGCAAATGGAAAGTGCATCAAACAAGTCAACAAGCTACTTTCTTTGTTGAACTCATGTCTCGACACTAGACTTTGCCCACCGAAATATGTAGAACTAGACCCTCCCTGAGGGTAAACTGGGTTGCCTGTGGTACGTGCACCGTTCCAGACAATTTTTTCAAGTTGGGGGGTCATTAAGACCATTTAAGGGGTCACCCAGAATCATACCAGCAGAGGCCCTTTGGCTCACAGGTTCTCACACGTTCGTGCGACGAAAAAAATCTGTCCTTGCGTAATATGTAGCTCTAACAGGGCACGATATTGTTTTGGTATTGTCTATCATTGTAGTGCCATGGTAGAAGCCTTAGGTAAATAGCCTGAGAAGACACGTGGTTACTAGCAAATAACTGAACCCAGAAAGATTGAAGAAAATAAATGGGAAGTGAGAAACATTGGCTTCTGGGCTGACATGTTGATAAACTTCTTTTCACCACAAGTTTAAGCGTGCCCTCTGGGCATCTGACAGCTTTGTACAGCTTTGTCTGAATGGGTGACCAAAAACATATACGCCTTCGTAAAACAGAAGCATTGGACCGATAACGCTAACAAATGCGAACTTAGCAAGGTACAGATTTTGTTAGCTTGCTTTATGCAAAAACAAATATTGATGCAAAAGTAAATAAATATTGATACACAGTTTTCAGAAAGAGCAGAAGGAAGTTTCCAGGACGGTCGCTCGAGAATAACATATTTACGACATGAAAACAACATTAATTTTGAACCGTGAATATAGAATATAAACAGTTACCATCAGCGACAAACATTTTGGGAGATTTTTGCTACGTTCAATTTTGTTATATTACGTTTAAGCTGCACAAAACGTGTTCCAAAATAAAATGCGTTTTTCCAAAATAGGTTTTTTTCGACGAATGCCTTAAGACTGCCTCGGATTTTAAATTTATGCAGTGTCAAACTTTGTAAACTCATCAACAAGCATGATCTGTTGGTTAAAAGCAAGTTTATTTCACTGACACATGTAAGGGTGGAGTGTTACATGAATGTGGTGGCTATGCAAAAAGTTTGGGGGCGAAAACTCAGCACCTTATCCCAATAATAAATTGTGTACTATTGACCTCCTTTGGTTATGAAACTAATGACGGGCGCAAAAATTCTGCATGTTGCCCAAGAATGAATTTGGTGTAATTGACCTTGTTTGGTTTCAAAACTAATCATGGGTGCAAAAATTCTGCGCCTTGCCCCAAGAATGAATTTAGTGTAATTCACCTCCTTTTGTTCTGAAACTAATCATGGGTGCAAAAATTCTGCGCCTTGCCCCAAGAATGAATTTAGTGTAATTCACCTCCTTTTGTTCTGAAACTAATCATGGGCGCAAAAATTCTGCGCCTTGCCCCAAGAATGAATTTAGTGTAATTCACCTCCTTTTGTTCTGAAACTAACCATGGGTGCAAAAATTCTGCACCTTGCCCCAAGAATGAATTTAGTGTAATTCACCTCCTTTTGTTCTGAAACTAATCATGGGTGCAAAAATTCTGCACCTTGCTCCAAGAATGAATTTAGTGTAATTCACCTCCTTGTGTTCTGAAACTAATCATGGGTGCAAAAATTCTGCACCTTGCTCCAAGAATGAATTTAGTGTAATTCACCTCCTTGTGTTCTGAAACTAATCATGGGCGCAACAATTCTGCGCCTTGCTCCAAGAATGAATTTGGTCCTATTGACCGAGTCCTTTTGTTCTGAAACTAATTATGGGTGCAAAAATTCTGTGCCTTGGCCGAAGAATGAATTTAGTGTAATTGACCTCCTTTGGTTCTGAAAAACTTATCATGGGCGAAAAAATTCTGCACTTTGCCTTAAGAATTAATCTGGTGCTATTGACCTCCTTTAGTTCTGCAACAAATGACACATGCAAAATTTCTGCACCTTGATTCAAGAATGAATTTGGTGCTATTGACCTCCTCTGGTTCTGAAACGAATGATAGACACAAAACTTCTGTGACTTGCCTCAAGACTAAATTTAATTTAGTGTAACTGACCTCCTTTCATTTCTGAAACTACTGATAGATGCAATAATTTTTCACAATGCTTTAGAGATCTGGCAACCAAAAATAATATTTAGCAATACATACCATAGTGATGGCAATATAAGAGAACTACCTTAGTTTTATTAGGGTTACCCCTGTTCAAAATGTTTGGTGACTAACATTATTTTTTTTGTCCCGTCCAAAGATAATTTGTTAACATGCTAAGGTAATGTTATCTTCATTGCTGGTGTTACATTCTGTGACGTCTTACATAAAACCAAAAACGCTGCCAGAAATGTTAATACTCTACGATTAAATGCTAAACAAGAACACTAGGAATGAGATGGGAAAATCTGAGTACTTAAAGAAAAACATACGAAAAAATATTCACAATTTTTAGAGTCCATCTTCTTCTTGACTTTTAAAGACGCATACTTATCAACTAGGTGTCTTCTTGTTGTGGGTTGCAATTTCATGGCTTCCGGACAGTTCAAATGCATGGAGGATGATACTCTCCTTCTATCTCCGTCCACGGCTCCCGAGATCTTGGAAGGTTAAGAGGACCCCATTTTCCTCGGTAATTTCCTTTCCTGTAATGGATCTTGAAGTCCTTCTCCATACCTTCCTCGATAAGTCCGATAATGCCCAATGACGTTGTCCCAGTTCGACAAATACACCGCCCCAAACTTATTCACGCAAAGCCCTTCCAAGAAACTTTCAACATGATCGAAAGGATTTTCTCTTTCTCTTCGAGCAACAAGGAAGCAACAGCAAAATAAAAAGAGGTTCCACGATAAAATTCAATCGCAGTTTCCAGCAGTTTCCCAGATTTCGCGCGCCAAACGGTTAGTAATTATAAAAACTGGATCGCGGACTGCGAACCGTGGACCCGGACTGCGGACTGGGTATAAGATACAGACTGTGGACTGAGAAAAAGACACCATGTTATGAAACCCACTGTAAAAACTAAAATCCGATTACAGAGTACATGCTAATCAAATAATTAAATTCTGCTTAATCGACGTGGAAAAAAAAAAGTTATGTTGTTTCTGTGTTGTTACACAAGGTGGCCATAGACATAGACATGACGACTTGTAACCGAGCAGGAAAAGACATTAGGAAGGGAATGTTTAACTTTAAAAGTTGTTTCCTTATTTATATATTTTCCCATTTGCTATGCCCTCATTGCCTGGATCACTTGGTATTTAGGAATGTCGCGAAACTCGAACATCTGAGGGCCGGAAACAACAATCAAATACAGTGAAACCTCTATTAAGAGGACCCCCAATTAAGAGGGCACCCTCTAAAGCCCGGTCCCGAAATTTACGTCTTATATTTCCCTTTATAACGAACCCCTATTCAGCGGACTCCTCTATGAAGCGGACGAGGACACTAAAATAAATTGTATTTGGCTAATTTCTATTGATAAAAACCTCTGTTAAGCGGACACCGGACTGAATTGACAATGTAGTGGTATTGGATTACGTCCTTAAAATAATGTAGTCGATTACTGAATAAAGACAAATCAATGCATTTGAGAACCAAATTAAAATTGGTAATGAAGGATACTGAAAGGTATTGAACTTGAACTCTGGATAGCTTCCCTAACAAAATGGAACTTTATCACAATACAAAACAGCTGTTGAATGTTTTTGCTAACAAACAATGCGCAACTTTTACAAACCTCTATTTAGCAGACACCCTCTATTAAGCGGACACTTGGGAAGGACCCGAAGGTGTCCGCTTAATAGAGGTGTCACTGTATCAGGCTTTTAAGAGCTGAAAATCAGTTAAACTTGTACTAAGTCCTTGCAAAACTAGCATCTACTTACATAGACTACCTAGTTACAGCAGGTTACAGTTAGTCTACTCTAAAAATCCAACGAATGCGATGCCAGCTAGCTGGCAAGCGCGAGTCAAGCAGTCGAGTTTGATGCAATGACGGACTGAAAAGAAC
>OX421446.1:7692321-7694821 GCA_949126865.1 Montipora capitata
GCACCCTTACAAATAGTCTCGTCAAAAATTAAATAAATTCAGAATTTAAGATCTACGAAGCAACGTAATTTATGTTTAATTTGAGTGAAATTGGCTGGCACGGGACTTGCAGTCCGAAAGAATAAAATTGGTTGAAAAAATTAGAAAGCGGAATATGCCATATTTTATTAACTAGAGCATTTTCCAAAATAATCAAAATAGTCGCGATATTACTCCTGAAAACAGACTGAGTTGATTTCTAAAAGCCTGATCCTGGCACTACTTATCATATTAACATATTATGTTAATAACACAGGATATATACTGTAACATTTTAAGCCACTAACTATGGTCGGTATAACTAACTATATACCGAACTATAATTACGCCGTTGTTTTTGATCCTGGCTCACAACTTTGCAGTGATCTCACGGAACCTCTCACACACCACCACTTATCTAATCACACTGCAATTCACTACAAGATGGGAATCGTAATCGTTCTCCAAAATATTGCGCTGAACCGAGAATAGATTAGGCTCGAAATCGTTCTAATCCTCTTTATCCAGTCCTCGCCTATCACTCTGTGCATTAAATGCTAGCTTTGTAGGCAAGGTAACGATGTATTGAAGTGCAAGCCTTTGGGTAGACATTACGGGAACAAATTAAAGTAGACATTAGAGATTGAACACATGCAATCGTCTCAAACGATAATCATAACCGTATTATTTTACTTTTTCATTTAACAACGATCCGGGTAACACCAATCACCAAAAAAAAATGCGATAGGGCTGAAATTCGAGATTATTCTGGCGTCGCAGTAAGCGAGAGCCTCCGCACCCAGGATTAAGCGTTTTATCAAGAATTTTGGCCTCTTTTCGTAATTTGCATCTATTTGGCCACGCGATCATTTTGGGGGAAATTGCTATATGGATTGGAGAATATAACAGTTCGTTTCAATCTTCAGTTGTTCATTTATTTGTTTACTTGTTTATTTTTTAACCAATTATCCATTTACTGAAGGGGATATTTGTTTGATCTTCCATCTATCATTACATTTTCTGAAGTAGTGAACGTTTAGTTGTGTTATGCTATGGAAAATATTTCAGAATCGCGTGATTCAACAGGACGTGAATGAAATCGACAAAGTGACATATAATGTGATTATCTGCTGACAACGTGCAGTCGTCATTAAGACAAATACCAAGTGTTTTCACAGTGATCTTTTGGTTTTTTTCCGTGATCAGAGCTAATTGTTTTAAGACGTTATCGACCAGTTCGTCCAAATTGTGCCTCGCGTGAGTGGGAGAAAGAGATTATCAAATACAAACTTGTGAAGTTTGCGGAAAACGGCCTAAAAAGTAAAGTAACCCTTCACGAATCACTCTCAGTTCCTTCACTGTCACGCTTTTTCAAAGATGATAAAAAAGTAATAAAAATAAGTGTCTCTCGTACCTTAGTGTCGAGGCGTGATTCGTGATTGTTTCCCTAAAGTATCTTTTCTCCATTTTTTTTTAAATTAGTGATAATTCGGGATTCAGCGCTGAGTTTGATTTGTGTAACAACTCAGAGACTTTTGGTGCACAAATTTGTCTTTACCGTAGGAACATTTATATTGGGGTTGGAAGCGGAATAGTGAATAACAGCTTATAACAGAAAAGGAATAAGGAATATTTAGCCTTCGAAACTTTGGAATAAAGAATTTTACGGTTTCCGTTAAAGAATAATGAATACGGAAAAATGAATATGAAACAAAGTTTCAATAGTGAATAACGAATAACTCGGAAAACAAATTGAAGAAATAATGAATAACTGAGATTTAATTATTCCGCTTCCAATCCCGAATTTGTACATACAATGTAGACTTGCAGGAATTTTGAAAGGGATTTAAAATAGTCAAGATTTTATATTTATTTGTGTCATTTTTTTTTAGTTTTCGTTTGAACGAGAAAGCACTATTTCCAGTGACGCATTTCCAAAAAGGATCAGTATTCTACAAGTATTTCAATGCATTATTCCAGTCACTGTGGCTTTAACGTTTCATTGTAGCTGTTCTGATCCCAATTCTACGGTCTGTATTCCCTTATCTTTGAAAACTTTGAAGTCAGTTAACGTATGGTTGAAATTTTCATATCTCACGTGCAGCTGGACTTTGATTTGGATGGCAAAACTCAGTCATGTATGATGAAGTCAAAATACTTTCGCCCACTGTTTGGAGATGAAATTTTCTGTGACTCAGTCTAGTACAAGATTGTGAAATGTCATAGGCTGCAATCTAAGAATACTCTCAAGGATATTTTCAACCTAAACTCGGCTGAAAAATAAGAACATTCAGCCCCGTATTTAACGAAACGGCTGCACCTCGGGCCAAAAGAGAAAGTGGACTGAAGGAAGGATTACTTGGCGAGAATGTTCAATATTTCCACAACAATTCCATTCACTACACTGTTGGGCATTAGAAACTGCATTAATCCTTTCGATGAGTGTTTGGCAGCCAACAGTTTTATAAAACTGTTAAATTAA
>OX421446.1:7697321-7714821 GCA_949126865.1 Montipora capitata
ATTAGCCAAAAAAATAAGGCATGCGTGCAGAATTTCTGCATCCGTTCTATTTGTAAATTGAATGTGAGTGTACCTCTGAACTCACAGAGACGCAAAATTTCTGCGTCTCCTAACTTTTTCAGCAAGAGTGTGATTTCAGTTGGCAAGACACAGAAATGATGCAGAATTTCTGCATCCATGTACATGACTCATTATTAGAGCAATCATGTTGTTAGACCAATACATTTTTTTCACCTAAAATGGCACTTAGTGCTTGTTTTCTCTTTTATACTGCAAATTTGAAGGGTTTGATTGGGTTCTGTGAAGTATGTACAGTTTTTGGCCAAGAGTTTTCTGTGAAAAATAGTACTCGTTGGAAATTCTTGATATTGTGAAACACGTTTGGAAATGAATTTTAGACCTACTAGCATTATATTACTCGAATAAACGTATGTCTGCAGTAAGATGCTTGTATTGCTTGTCTGAATTTGAACTTTCCTTGGTGTTACGAAGGTGTTTGACCACGAAAAGTTCAATTTTGGAAAAACGCATTTTATTTTGGAACACGTTACAAATAAATCGCAAAATCGAAAGTGACATCGCCGATATTCAGCGGGCGCCGTGATTACTAGTAAGTTACCGCGGCATGTTTACTTGCCAAACAGTGAAGCATCTGTGTCAAATGATGGCAAGATATCGGGTTTTCGTAAGTTTCTTTTTCTGTCAAGTGTTATAAAGTTTGACAATAAATGAGCGAATTCAAAACAAATGTGAGAGTGCATATTTCATGCGCTCACATGGGCCCTGGGGCCGAAAGGCCACACGTGCGCATACATGACATAGTGTATGGCTCGTTTATTCTGTTTTGAGTCTTGTTCGCTGTTTTGCTTTTCTTTGTACTTTTATATCGTGTCCTTAAGATGTTCAGCTGCCAGGGTGAGCTTATTTTACTGTTTATTAGCCACTAAAGTGTTTTGGTAAACTAGGCCTGGGATTTTCATTCGGATTCTTTGAGTCGCTTCCATATATATTAATTTCTGTAATTTTCCATTAGGTCTTACTGCGTAATAAAGTGGTAATTTAGAGCAAAAGAAACCTGTGTCACACAAAGATCACAATCGCCCACCATTGTTTCTGCAAAGTCAAAAATTTACTCTCCAAGACGAGGTTATTTATCACCAGGTAATTCCATCATTTTGGAAATAGCAACTACTTTATTATTCACCGGCGTCACAATTTTTTGCTGATTTTGGGGCTCATTTTGTTGAAACTCAAGCATGCTTCCAACAGACCTGTTTATTTTCATGAAACCTTTCCTGCTTACAGAGTTATACTAAAAATATCCTCCCGTATCACGTTTCAACCTTAAGCTCGAAAATTCAATACACAACATGATATTATAATTCACAAAGGCAGAAAATATCACAGAATCCTTTTCCAGCGAAACATTTTATTGAAACAATCAACATAAGATGCACTAAAACGCCATTCGCGTTGCAATGACTTTCCATTGCTGGTTAACGAGAATAACAAACTCACGAGGCAGAATGTATATTTATATTTAATTAAGTTAGCACAACACAAAAACGCTAACCTCATTTTGACATGAAAATGCTTTACTATTGCCATAAAAACTATCCAGTTAAGCTCGCATATTATAAAACATGATGAATTCATAAAGGCCACCTTTTTCAGCGAACAATTTTTTGAAACAAACTACATATTTGCTATTAGAGGCGAAACCCTTATCCTATTTCATTGCGTGCGTGAAGACAAGAAACTCAATCGTGTCAAATTACCATGTACTTCAGGTTCAAACCCTTTCCTGAAGAACATTTTCCTTGAATAACAAGAAAATGCTTTACTCTTGCCATAAAAACTATCCAGCACACATATAATAAAACATGATGAATTCATCAAGGCCACCTTTTCCAGCGAACAATTTTTTGAAACAAACAACATATTTGCTATTATTGCGTGCGTGAAGAGAAAAAACTCAATCGTGTCAAATATGCGCAATATTACAACAAACTAAAATTTCAGGATCAAACCGTTTCCATGAAGAACCGTTTCCTTAAATAATGAAGCACAAAATAGACGACAAGCTTTCTTTCAAATAATTCTTGGCTGTCACATTACCTGAAGACTGTGCAGAGTTGATCACAGATCCAATTAAGGTGTTCGATTCGTTCTCTGTCTTTGTTGAACCCATAAGTTACCAGAGAATTTTAAAATAAGACGAGAGGTACTTACCTTGAAGTGTAATTGTAATTCTCTGAAGATACACGGAGCATTATGGGATAACTGCACCCGATTCGCACAACCCCTATGGGTGATACCCACTGAAAGTGCACCAAATTACGCGGGCATCACCCGCTATAGTACGTACTATAGTACAGGAAATATGATAATAATGGCGGCGTATCGAGCGAAGAGAAAATCGGAGAGTAAAGAATGAATGACATTTGCATTCTAATTCAAACACAGTGTATTACAGGATAACATAGGTAAATATAGACAGTCTATGTAGAATATGCACACATTCCAATGGGAAATTAATCTCCGACGAACAGTATATTTCCACAACATGAGTTGAAATACATTTACTAAGTTAGCTATCAGAATTAGCTTAAATAAACATATTTTAACATATTGGAGGGAAGGATTTCCTAAAATGTTTCACGGAGCCCAGCTTGCAGCGTCTTTAGCTCACAGTTTCAGGTCAGAATTCGCTGATATATCAGGGTATTTAGCCCCAAGCCGAGTTACGACGAACAAATTTGTGCGAGAAATCGATAATTAAATTTCGCCAAATTATCATTCTTTTCAGTTCTATTACTAAGGAATGAGAATAAAATTGAAATCAGAGCGTTTTCAGCGGTTCTCTGTTGTATTTCGGATCGTAAAAGCACAGTTATTGGATCCTTATAGCTGCGGGAGTCGCGTACTATAGTACGTTATTCACCGGGCAGTTTTATGACGGGCAAATTTGTGGGAGAAATCGAAAATATAATTTGGCTAAATTGGCATTCTTTTAAGTTCCCTTACTGAGGAATGAGCATAAAATTGAAATCAGAATGTCTTGAGCGGTTTTCTGGCGTATTTCAGATCGTAAAAGCACATTTATTGGAGCGCTATGGCGGTAGTCGCGTACTATAGTACGTTATTCACCGGGCAGTTTTATGACGGGCAAATTTGTGGGAGAAATCGAAAATATAATTTGGTCAAATTGCCATTCTTTTAAGTTCCCTTACTGAGGAATGAGCATAAAATTGAAATCAGAATGTTTTTAGCGGTTTTCTGGCGTATTTCAGATCGTAAAAGCACATTTATTGGAGCGCAATGGCGGTAGTCGCGTACTATAGTACGTTATTCACCGGGCAGTTTTATGACGGGCAAATTTGTGGGAGAAATCGAAAATATAATTTGGTCAAATTGGCATTCTTTTAAGTTCCCTTACTGAGGAATGAGCAAAAATTGAAATCAGAATGTTTTTAGCGGTTTTCTGGCGTATTTCGGATCGTAAAAGCACATTTATTGGAGCGCTATGGCGGTAGTCGCGTACTATAGTACGTTATTCACCGGGCAGTTTTATGACGGGCAAATTTGTGGGAGAAATCGAAAATATAATTTGGTCAAATTGGCATTCTTTTAAGTTCTCTCACTGAGGAATGAGCATAAAATTGAAATCAGAGCGTTTTTAGCGGTTTTCTGGCGTATTTCGGATCGTAAAAGCACATTTATTGGAGCGCTATGGCGGTAGTCGCGTACTATAGTACGTTATTCACCGGGCAGTTTTATGACGGGCAAATTTGTGGGAGAAATCGAAAATATAATTTGGTCAAATTGGCATTCTTTTAAGTTCTCTCACTGAGGAATGAGCATAAAATTGAAATCAGAGCGTTTTTAGCGGTTTTCTGGCGTATTTCGGATCGTAAAAGCACATTTATTGGAGCGCTATGGCGGTAGTCGCGTACTATAGTACGTTATTCACCGGGCAGTTTTATGACGGGAGAAATCGAAAATATAATTTGGTCAAATTGGCATTCTTTTAAGTTCCCTTACTGAGGAATGAGCATAAAAATTGAAATCAGAGCGTTTTTAGCGGTTTTCTGGCGTATTTCGGATCGTAAATGCACTTTTATTGGATCGCTATGGCTGTAGTCGCGTACTATAGTACGTTATTCACCGGGCAGTTTTATGACGGGCAAATTTGTGGGGGAAATCGAAAATATAATTTGGTCAAATTGGCATTCTTTTAAGTTCCCTTACTGAGGAATGAGCATAAAATTGAAATCAAAATGTTTTTAGCGGTTTTCTGGCGTATTTCAGATCGTAAAAGCACATTTATTGGAGCGCTATGGCGGTAGTCGCGTACTATAGTACCAAGAGAAAATGAGGGGACAGAGAAGGAGGCTCCCGGTCCAGCCCTTGGGATATGTCATGTCCACGAAAGTTATTTTTAGACGAGGGGAAGTCTTCCGAGACGTCCGCATGCAGGCCAACCTCGGTCCGATGTTTGAAAGAAAATATATATTCATAAGCCTTCCACGTGCGCCATCATTTTCTCTTTTCACTAAGAACCTGAGAGCGAGGCAAGACTGCATGCGGACGTCTCGGAAGACAGACTTTCCCTAGAACGAAGACTTCCGCTCGTCTAAAAATAACTTTCGTGGACATAACATATCCCGGCCAACGCCTTGAGCCTCCCTCTCTGTCCCCTCATTTTCTCTTGATAGTACGTTATTCACCGGGCAGTTTTATGACGGGCAAATTTGTGGGAGAAATCGAAAATATAATTTGGTCAAATTGGCATTCTTTTAAGTTCTCTCACTGAGGAATGAGCATAAAATTGAAATCAGAGCGTTTTTAGTGGTTTTCTGACGTATTTCGGATCGAGGCTCGAGATCGAGGTACAAGCAAGTTTTACGCTGGTAGGACAGAGATCCTTTGCAGACGACTTAAAAGAGGGTATTGTACATTGTAGAGTAGCCTGTCGCTACGATCATCTGAGATTCAACCTTTGTTTTAAGATCGATCTTTTCATATTTTTTTGACAAGTCCAGCAAAGACTCCTTGTCGGGTCATGGTGGAGGACTTGGAGAAATCCATTTTTTTTTTTGACAAGTCTAATAGTTACTCCCTTGTCATGCATGGAAGATGCGATGAGGGAGTGGAGTCCGCATCAAAGATGCGGGAGACGAGTCCGCATCAAAGATGCGGAAAAGAGTGGCCCGTTTCCGCATCAAAGATGCGGGAGTTGAGTCCGCATCTTGGATGGCCCCTCCTCCGCCCTTCACCCAGGGGAGGGGGAGGGGCCTTTTTTTTTTTTGCAAGTCTCCGTCGGTGAGGACCGAGGCGAACCCCCCGACCCGGACAGATAGATGCAGAATGAGCAGGCGCATCTGCTGGTGCCATCGGTCTGCCTCCGTGCTGGCCAGGCCCGAGTGGTCTTTGGGCCATGACTCGCCCCGGTTTTGAGCTGGCACGACCTAACCCCCAGAAGTAGTTGCAGAATCGCACGGCGCATCTGCCGGTGGTATCGGTCAGTCTCCAGCAAGCCCAGGGAAGGCCCTGCATAAGAGAGAAAAAGTGGTTTTTGCGCCATAACTCCCCCCAGTTTTGAGATGGGCCCCCTAAGCCCGTGAAGTTGTTGCAGAATCGGATGGCGCATCTGCTGGTGGTATTGGTCAGTCTCTAGCACGCCCAGGGAAGGCTCTGCTCTATAAGTGAAAAAAGTGGTTTGGGGCCATAACTCCCCCCGGTTTTGACCGTTTCCCCCCATTTTCCGTCAGCTTCACCTCCTAGGCCAAGCGCAGGTGTGTGCCAAATTTCAGCTTCGTAGCTCTTATCCGACCCTCAAAATTGGTCACCACTGCTCTAGTCCACTTCTGAAGAGCCTCAAGCCCTGTTTAGGTGTAAAACTATTACTGGATCTTCACGGCCAGATCGCGTCCAAAACGTATCTCCGGTTCTATTGTAGATATCCCGTCGTGCCATACCTCGTTGGAATCGTCTCGATGAGATCTATCACGTGACAGAATTTGGGTGTCCTGTGCCACCTTGGTTACCCTGTGGACGGTTTTTTGTCGATAACATTCCTACGTTTTATTCCCTTGGGACCGCACTGCCCATGCGCCTAGGTCACGTGGCCCAACAACTTTTCGCCCTAGTCTCGACCCGGGGCGAATCGACCCACGGACGCCAGAGGCCCGACAAGACCCCCATTTCCACACCAAAGTGGCCCCCCGGACTCGACTCGGTGCCCATCGGACGCGCCCCCCCGAGACCTCTCTGGCGCTGCACTCGGATTGGCCCAATTCCAAATCCTGGGGGACTTGTTCCCGAAAAACCTGTTTTGGGTTTTTTTGGCCATAACTCCGCCCGGTTTTGAGCTGGGCCCCCCTAACCCCCAGAAGTCGTTGCATAATCAAATGCCGCATCCGGTGATACCCTTAGTTTTGTTCTAGCACGCCCAGGGAAGGCTCTCCATAAGTGAGAAAAACAGGTTTCTTGAGGATATCTCCCCCCGGTTTTGAGCTGGGCCCCCCTAACCCCCAGAAGTCGTTGCAGAATCGGATGGCGCATCCCGTGATACCATTGGTTACTCTCTAGCACGCCCAGGGAAGGCCTTGCATAAGAGAGAAAAGCATGTTTTTTGAGGATATCTCCCCCCAGTTTTGAGCTGGACCCTCCTAACCTCCAGAAGTTGTTGCAGAATTGGATGGCACATTCTGTGATACCATTGGTTACTCTCTAGCACCTCAGGGGAAGGCCCTGCATAAATGAGAAAAACAGGTTTTTCGAGGATATCTCCCCCCGGTTTTGACTATGGGCCCCCTAACCCCGAAAAGGTGTTGCAGAACTTGATTGCGCATCTGGTGATACCATTGGTTTCTCTCTAGCACGCCCAGGGAAGGCCCTGCATAAGTGAGAAAAACAGGTTTCTAGGCGATCTCCCCCCAGTTTTGACTATGGGCCCCCTAACCCCAAAAAGGTGTTGCAGAACTTGATTGCGCATCTGGTGATGCCATTGGTTAGTCTGTAGCACGCCCAGGGAAGGACCTGCATAAGTGAGAAAGACATGTTTTTTTGGCCATAACCCCCCCTGGTTTTGAGTATGGTCCCCCTAACCCCCAAAAGGTGTTGCAGAATCAGATTGCGGTTCCCGTGATACCACTGGTTACTCTATAGCACCTCAGGGGAAGGCTCCACCCTCTGAGAAGAAAACAGAGCGCATATTAGAATTCTAAGACCGACAGCTGTTGTGGGTAGGCCTGAAAAGGTATTAAGTATACTTGTGGGTGGTAATTTTTAACCAATCTCTACAAACACAGACTACAATTATGTGAAATATACAAGTGCTGGTGGACAAACAAAAGAAGTTAATCAGAGGTCTGCTGTTTGACTGTGCAAATTTATTATTTATTTACTCAATACAATTACACACATGATTAAAATAAAATGAATAAAATACAGAGATGAACAGTGATATCTGAGTAATTAGGTCAGTATGTACAGAATACAGAGATTCCTTATTAAAAGTACAGTGCCTAAAAGGAAATATAAATGTATATATATATGCAAAAAACCAAAAAAAAAAAAATACTATTAGTCAAGAATAACAATAATTATCATCTAAATAGGGGGCATCTAAAGTCAAATCATATCAACTCCAAATAATCAAAGAACTATAAAAATCTCTCCTTATTTGAATTGAAGTTATTAATATAAACTCATTTACTTTCCTAAAAAACAATGATAAGTGCTGACCTGTCCTAATAGCTAGCAAAAATAGGGCTCACAGTGGTAGAATTGTACTGAAACTACCATGAGAGTTTTTTCTTTTTTTTTCTTTTGTGAGTTGCAGTGATGCATCACATGCACAAACAGGTTTATGGATAAATAATGATCAATAAAGTTTTCTATTATCATGTAACTGTAGGATACATTCAAGAATAATATATGTATATAATTATATGCGTAAACAACTATGAAGTTACATTGTCCTATCATAGTGATTTATTTGGGTAATTTGCCCTCAAATTACAGAATACACCGATGCAACCTCATACAATTAACTTACATAAAGAAAATAATTATTACTTTTGCATGGTTTTCTGAAATTCCAAAATGTGTAAAATTATTTGTAATGTTGTTATTAAGACACTTCCATATCGGAAAGAAAGCTTCTTTTTTTACCCTTACAACTTTGTACAACATTTTGCAGCTATTCATTAAGTGGCAAGGTGTGACATCATTAATTTGCCCAATATTCTGTATTAGCATGTACTAAAACTACCACGTCCACTTTGGCTTGTTAATTAGTATATAACACGAAACTGAATAGTGATCTCCACTTGCGCTGATTGCCTAACTTAGAGGTGATAAGCCAAGTGTTAAATGAAAGCATAAAATAATGGTAAAGAAATTTAAATTAACCCAAATACTTAAGGGTATATTTTGTATGACATAATGATAGTTTTCTTATTGCATGATACACATCTCAGTTTATAATGTCAGCAGTTCTCATTTATAAATTATCGTTACAAAATATTAAACTTCAACACCATCAAAGCAAGCACTTCGAAAGGTTTCCTGGTCATGCCTGCATTGATTTCTTGAAAAGCTACACCACGTAAATTTAAGAACATCTTAATAACATTTTCAGCCTCACAACGCAAAATTTATAAGAACGTTCAGCCTCAGCTCTAAAATTAGACGTACTTTCTTTAATTTTGTACTCATAACTTTTCTGGTTGGTTTAATGCATCACACAATGATTCTCATGCTCCTGTTTGTTTTCTTGTACTACAATAATTGGAGTTGAATACATTTGCCCAATATTCTGTATTAGTATATATTAAAACAGTGGATAGCATTGAAGGCATGCTCTGATTGGTTACTCAAACAAAGAATAGGTTTAATTTGCTATTCATCTCTGAGTAACTGGCCCAGGATTTGCCCCCAAAAAGATTGTTATTGTTGCAGGAATAAATAATAATAAATTATTAGTTAAAATCATCTTTTCGTGTTATATTATCTCACTGTTTTAGTATAAAGTAATTTAACAACTATTCACCTGTAGAGTTGGTGGCTAGTGGTTGATATTTAGCAGCAAGGTAATATCCACCTTTAGCCACCTCTGATTCGGCTTGTTAATTAGTATATACACCACAAAAGTGAATAGCGCTCTCCACAAGCGCTGATTGCCTAAGTCGGAGGTGACTAGCCAAGTCCTATTTAACCCTGAGTAGCTGAAGTGAAAACAAATGGATTCTGGCACGCAAGATTTAAAATTTCCAACCACATAATTTACAAAAACAATGGAGTTTTTTTGGTACACTTTTTATTCAGCTGGTGTGGTTATCACTACAACAATTATTCACCTCAGTGTCAGTGAATAATTATTCTTAATTATTTAACAATTATTCGCCTCAGGCTCAGTGATTATCGGTATAAATACACAGGCGATTATTTCAAAAAAGAGAAAAAAAAAACATTTCAATGTGAAATCATCTTCACTTACAGTGGCAAAACGACTACTGGCAGCGATTTTGTCCGTCGAGGTGATTATCGGCTGATAATCCGAGATAGCGAGCCAATGAGAGCGCGCGATTTTGTATAATCACCTGTGTATTTATACTAAGGTATAATAATTATTGACCTCAATATTACTGCAAGAATGACGTACATGTAGATGGTGCCATCAGTCAATCAATCTGGATCAAAAGGAACAATGCATACCGATATTATTGTGAACCATATAAAGCCTTGATAAAAGTTATGAGTACCACTTTTGACACGAAAATATGTTAACTTTACTATGCGTCGACATGACGCAAGATTCGCAAAATAGCATTTGCCCTGAAGTTGATCGGTTTCACAAAAATGACACCCGTTGCTTGGACAAAACGAACCCTCGTTCCAGCTCGAACGTTGGCATAACTTCAACTCCTTGCAGCCTCTGCATCATCAGAATGTTCACTTGTAACTACGTGAGCATCTCTACGACCCTCGTGTTCATTTTCATCGAATTCATCGATCGTTGCTTGGCTGCAGCGAATCTCTCTTGCTTGAAGAAGTGTTCTCATCATGATGATGCCTCACTTGAACCTCTAAAGTTTTTAATTAAATCGTTTTACGGTTTATTACGCCTGCAACAAAATTAACTTCGTACTATAATAATTTACAAGGCAGTAGACAGAGTTGAGTTAAAAGGCCGAGATCGACTGTCTCAGCACGAAAGAAAATATTACAGCAAAACTAAACACTTACCGTCCATTAGATCAGCTTTAGAAATAAGAAAACGAAAATTCCCCTTGCACCATTCGACGATGGATTACGGAGGAATTGCATGCAGTTGATATATTAAAAGCGAATAATGAGGAAATCGTGCTATCAAGCCGAAATAGTACTTACTGTGTACATACTGTAGTGCGCACTATACAATACTATAAGCACTATAAGCAGCGTACTATAGTACGTACTACAGCGGGTGATGCCCGGTAATTACTGGGTTGCCGTATACGGCAATCCCAGTTGGAAAATGGGTAGAATTTCTCCGTTTTATTTTTTTCCGTGTCGGTAAAAGTCTTGCCTGTCACTCCCCCGGTAAGTGGTGTCTTTCTGCATAGAGCCTTCTGCGCGTATTTTCTTAGGATCGAGAGGGTAGTGGAAATGCTTACATTTCTCTGGTGGACACAGTAGAATCATTAACTTAACCTGTAATGGCGTCGAAAGTCATGCAACGCGAATGGCGTTTTAGTGGATCTTTGAACAAAATATACCCTTATGAAGCTCAAAAATGGCAAATCAATTGGATACTGAACAAGACAGGCGACAACATCGACAACAATCTGTCGCCCGTCGAGCCGTCTTTTACCAAGTGTGCATGTAGAACATTGAAGATTCGCAGGGCAGTGATAATAGTGAATTCAAAGACTAGACAAGGTGGATTGAATGGAATTTCAAGCATTAAAATCGCTGAAAAGGTAAGATTATTGTCGAAGCGATGCCGCAATTGCGTGTCTTCACCACATGTTCCTTTGATCTCACATTATTGTGTTTTCCGTCAAAATATTCGCTTGTTTTCGCTTTCGCTCGAACATATTTACCTTTATTACATGTCCAGTGAATAGTTTTATCCTCTGGGATGAATTTTCCGTTGAAAAATCGGTTATTTGGGCGGTCAGTGAAAAACAGACTGCAGACTGCAGACTGCAGACCGCGGGTAAAATGCAGACTGAGGGTAAAATAAATATTAATAATAAAAAAACGAGTCATAAGGATAAAATAAAGATTGTTTGAAAGACAATCCTGTTTTACATCTGTCAACAACTCACATTATTATGACTGCAGGTCGCTGCACCTTTTGGAGATGCGATCGTACGCGTTGAAATCATCTGTGCTTTGTTTTTGCGCTTCCAGATGCATTGCAATGTTCCAAATTATTTGTCACACCGGTACATCGAGGGAAATCGATCGAAAAACCAACAATGATTACTTCGAATACCTGAATAATCTCGGTTGTCTTTTTTCGGTGCAACGAAATGCACAAAGAATTTCATGTATTCCGAGCAATTAGGACGCGGGGATTTCATTGGTTAAGCTATGCGTGATAACCCCTAGGGAGAGGTTATAATTGAAAATTACATCTTCCAGATGCAAAACAAACAAGCTTGTGAACTAAAGGATAAACATAACGTACACGAAAGCGAATGAAAGGATCCTAATAAGAAATTTTTACACCTCAGTCATACTGGCTTAAGCCGACTGAATTGAAACGTTAAATGGTTGCAAAATCCACGTTATCTCTGTCTTTGTTAATTGGTACTGTAGCCATGCGTGTCAAAATAAATTGAGTTATTGGGTAATTACTCGATTACTTTGTTCAGTGCAGCAAAATGGACAGTTGAATTACGGGGTGGTGACTTCTTTGCCTAAAAGCAACTCACTTAACGAAACTGTCCTTTTTCCAACAACAACAAGGATTCAAACAACTTCAATTCTTACAGAGTTCGATAAAAATCCGGATTTAAAACATGCCGTGGGGCAACCAAAGCGATGGGAGCTGTGTTGGGGTTTCAGTGTGAAAGTACAAACGGCTACTAACACTCTTATCACTCTTTTTTCATTATTATTTTATTAACCCGCAGTCTGCAGTCTGCAGTCTACATTTTACCCTCAGTCTGCATTTTATCCCTGGTCTGCAGTCTGCAGTCTGCGTTTTACACTGACCGGTTATTTGGGTGGTTTTTGGCAACAGAGGTTAATTATTCGTAATGCGATCGCTTCCGTTGCCGTTAGCAATGGGTCGCAAATTTGACACTTTTATCGCATTATCACATTACGCATTGAACCACGTTATCTATTATTCCTAAAAATCTAAAAATATTCGTGCCTTATCAGTTTTCGGTCGTTTTACTGTTATTTTTCTTAAATTTTTTCGTTCAACTTGCGCTTTTATAAAATGTTTCAGTTGTCTGTAAATAAGTTATATGCTGTTGGAAAGCTTATTTTCTTAGCTTTAAAATGATGTATTTTTTGCCCCTAACTTTAAATATTTTTTGAGAAAAAAAAACATTTTTCGGCGATGGCTGATTTACCGCTGTTTATCTCACGGTTGGGAAAGTAGGAAAAAGAGTTAGGCCAGTAGCCAGGCTTTTAACCTCAGAAAAGGATCTGTTTCGTCGTACGAACGTGTGAGGACCTGTGAGCCAAAGGGCCTCTGCTGGTATGACTTCTGGGTGACCCCTTAATAACTTCTTACTAACCGAGCGCGAGGGCCGTACTGCCAGGGAAATATTGGCCCGAGGTCGTGGCAGTACGGACCGAGCGCAGCAAGCTCCGTACACAAACGACCCAGGGCCAATATTCCCCAGTACGGCTCGAGCTAGCTCGCTTAGTAAGTAGTTTATTACATGGTTTTTTAATTACCTTTTGCTTTGTTTTTGCAAGCCCGTAATCGGCCCGTGGGCCAGTCACAATTTGCCTGGAACGCTGCACGTACCACAGGCAAACCAGTGTACCCTCACGGAGGGTCTAGTTTGTGTATCATTTTGACGGGTGATACCCGGCACTCTCCGTGCGAATCGGGTGGATAACTGTGCATTCCTCTTCAGTACTTGAGGTCAGCGGTCACACTTCAAAGCAACCATTGTCATGCAAATGCACCATATATAAGCAGCCTAACGCGTGACACAAATCCATTCTCCTTTTCGTGCTTTCTTGTCGGCGGTTACGGTACTAATTTAGAGGGGATTTATTTCCAACTACCGAAATGGACAAGGCACTCAACGAGTCTACAAATATATCTACGCTCGAAGCGAGCGATGTGAACATGCCCGAAGCGGGCGAGAAACTCGAAGCGAATGACAACATCGACGATTTTGAGGTTGATATCGAAGACCTTAGAAGCCAGTTGGGGTTGCACGAACTGTTTTTGTCAATGGAGTCAATGAAGTCTCTTATCTCCCAAGTAACAGCTTCGAAAAGGCCAGCTTCTGGACCTTTAGTTGCTAACCTGGCCAAACGAAGTTTAGCAGCGGCGGCTGACGAGTCACAACCTACACGTGTCGCCAGCGTGACTGATGCTGGCTCTTTCGACCCTTCACAACCCATTTCATGTACTGATACAACTGCTGAAGCAGCAGAGCTGGACCTGCCATCAATCTTTGATGACTCGGATGCGAAAGGTCCCAAAGTGAGTGAGGTCTTAGCCTTAAGAGTAAATGAGGCTTGTACGAAAAAAGCATTGGATTCCAAGCTGAAGGAAATTGAGGCTAAGTACAAAGCACCCGAAAATTGTGATTTCTTGTGTGTACCAAAGGTCAACCTTGAATTCTGGTTTGGGTTAGCCAGGCAGGCAAGGACCAAGGATCTTGCACTGCAAGAGGCCCAGAGAGGTAATACCAAGAGAGTACAGCCAGTTATTGAGTTAGTAGAAAAGATCTTGAACGCTCAAAAGACCAAGTCGGAATTGAAGCCCGACTCCTTCATTAGTCCTCTCGTTGATGCTATTACATTACTTTGCAATGCATCATTCAGACTTTCCCTTGTAAGAAGGGAAACAATGAGAGAATTCGTGAATCCCAGCTACCGCTCTTTATGCAGCAAGAATACTCCTCCTGGGAAATGGCTTTTTGGAGATGAGCTGCCTAAACAGATCAAAGAAATTGCAGAGGTGAACAAAATGGCGAAGAAACTCGGCCCTAGTCAGACCTCTCCTGGAACAAGGTGTGGAGATAGAAGAGATACATCTGGTCGTGGTTCTAGCTTCAACCAGGGTCAAGGCCGAAAAGTATATTTTTTAGGCTCAAGAAATTGCAGCAACACCACTCACAACAGGAGGGATCCCAAGAGCAACCCACATTCCTTGACAGCTACAAAGCAGCACTCCTCCCAGTAGAGGTAGGTGCTTATGCTGGAAACCTGGCAAATTTTCTCCTTAATTGGAGATCTTTTACTAGTGACCCCTGGGTACTTGAAGCAGTATCAGGGTACCATTTGGAATTTTGTACTAAACCTGTACAAACAAAACTTCCTAATCCTCCAATTCTATCTGTAGCAGATAAGGAGATTATTGACCAGCTTCATAAGCTTCTGCACAAAGGGGCAATAGAGCAGGCACCATACTGCAAAGACCAGTTTATTTCTAATATGTTTCTGGTCCCTAGGAAAACAGGTGACCTTAGGCCTGTCAAAACATCTCAAGCCCCTTAATGAATTTGTAGAGAAGATTCATTTCAAAGTGGAGAACATTGATATGGTAAAAAACCTTATTAAACCTGGAGATTATCTAGCTTCTATTGACCTCAAGGATGCGTATTTCAGCATACCTATCTGGCAACCTCATAGAAAATATCTTAGGTTTTATTGTCAATACTGGAAAGTCTAACTTAGAACCAAGTCAGTCTCTGATCTTTCTTGGTTTTATAGTCAATTCTCAAAAAATGCTATTGATTTTGCCAGACCATAAGGGTCTTAAAATCAAGAATGCCTGCCAGTCCCTTTTGAAGCAAAAGGTAGTCTCCTTATCGGATGTAGCTCATGTTACAGGCCTCTTGATCTCAGCCTTCCCTGCTATTAACTATCTTGAGCTGTATTACAAATCAATTGAGTTTTGTAAGTCCCATCAACTCCACCTGGGGGCTTCATTTGATGATCCTGTTACCCTCAGTGATCAAGCAAAGCTAGATCTTGCATGGGTCATTGACAATTTAGACCAATACAATGGCAAATGTTTGCATGAAATGCCTATTTCTTTGTTCATTGAAAGTGATGCTAGTAATACTGGTTGGGGGGCCCACTGTAACGGTGTTGCTACAGGTGGGCCGTGGTCTCAGTCAGAAATTGATCTTCACATCAATCACCTTGAGTTATTAGCTGCTTTTTACACACTTCAGTCATTTGTTCCGCAGTATAGTCTGCTGCACACATCAGACTGAAAGTGGATAATTCAACTGCAGTAGCTTGTATCAATAATTTTGGCAGCATAAGGTCCCCTTCTTTAAATACTTTGTCTAGAACTATTTGGGACTGGTGTATATCTAGGAAGATTCACATTTCTGCAGTACATGTATCTATTCTGGGAGTTGACAATACAGTAGCAGATGTCATGTCTAGGCAAACTTCTGACAAGCTAGAATGGGCACTAAATTTTTTCAGTCTTCCAGCGTTTGTCCTCTTTGGTTTTCAAACCAGACATTGATCTGTTTGCCAGTAGGCTAAACAAGCAATTACCAGTTTTTATATCTTGGCATCCAGAACCAGACTGCTTTGCTGTAGATGCATGCAGACACTGTTACATTATATTCATTGTACGCAACACCTGCGCAAGTCAGGGGAGCAGACTGTATCTCAGTTGTTCATTTCTCATGTTTAACCACAAAAGCCTGTTTCCTCATCTACTTTAGGTAGATGGATTAAGACTGTTATGACTGATTCAGGCATTGACACTAGTTTATTCAAACCACATAGTGTAAAAATTCTTCAGTGCTTCGGTTCTTTAAAATCGCACAGTTATCCCATAATGCGGAGTGTATCGAAAGAGAATTTTAAAATTAGACGAGAGGTACTTACCTTGAAGTGTAATTGTAATTCTCTGAAGATACACGGAGCATTATGGGATAATGCTTCCCACCCTTCTTTGTTGGCTTATGCCTATCCCACCCTTTGTGTTGGGGACCTCAGCCAGTCTGCACTCCAGGAGAATGGATTTGTGTCACGCGTTAGGCTGCTTATATATGGTGCATTTGCATGACAATGGTTGCTTTGAAGTGTGACCGCTGACCTCAAGTACTGAAGAGGAATGCACAGTTATCCCATAATGCGGAGTGTATCGAAAGAGAATTTTCCATTTGGTTTCAGTGTTCTAAATAACAGCACACTTGGTAAATATTATTTTAGAAATGCAGCTCACTTTGATTTCTGCTCGACGGGCGACAGATTGTTGTCGAAGTCCATTACTCGTCGCTTTTGAGATTCCACCTTGCATACGGAACCTGCGCCCGCAGTGCGCGCGGCAGTCAAAACCGTGCTATCCTGTCAATCATTTGCCCTTTCACCGGAAACAGTGCATTTCGGTTGTGCGTGTCGATCTACCCCGTCGAAAGGAAGCGATTAAAGTCTTTATTCGCGAAGTTAACTCAAACAAATACATTATCAATACGGTTTTGCCGTCTTCTTACACTTGATTCGAAAATACCAGCCTGAATTCGTCTTAGATTAGTTAGAAAAAGCACAAATAAAAGCCAAAGCACAACAGCTTACGTTCGAATTCTGCTCGCCGACAGCCCAAGTTTGTTGACAAAAAAATTGCCACAAAATGTTTTAACTGGTTTTCTGGCCCTCTATTAATAGCGCTCACGTGCATTTTAAATGGAGTATCGGGAAAGAAAAATTGTCAAGCTGATATTTGTTTCGTATAAACATACCTTTTCAAGTAGCGAAAATTTGTATAAGCACTACAAAACGTTTACTAACCATTGCCCGAAGGAACACCTTTGAGAAGCTGCAAGGAAGCCGCTGATGAATTTTGCACAAAAACCTCGGCCCCTAACACCGGAAAGCCAGACTTTGAAAGTTTTTCAGCGGAAGGCTCACTAAGGAAGAGTTTCTAGAGCTTGCCCTCCCGCAGGTCTCCAGAAAGGTGCAAACAAGCTGATTCATGTCTGAAAAGAGTAAGGTCTAGAAGGTGCAGTCAAATTTTGTTTCTTGTATTGAGCAAAAATTTATTCAAAGCTTTTCCCTCACTCCCAAATAAGAACTTGCTGTGTCTTGCAATTCTACAGTGAATTAGTATTAGGCCAATACGAGAATCAACATCAAAGAGGCACTCCCAGGGGTTTGAGGGAAGAAGAGAACATGGCTTATTTGAACTGGGGAACAGAGTAACAATATCAAAATATTTTAGGGAACAAGGGAAGAAAACTAATATTTAAATTTTAGGGATCAAAAGGCTGGGAACAAGTTTCAAAGTAATCTGGGGAACAAGGAAACACAAGAAAATATCTAAAGG
>OX421446.1:7719821-7722321 GCA_949126865.1 Montipora capitata
GGTCCGCTATTACTAACTTTAAAATCTTGAGAGAGCTGGGTCTAGGAGAAAATGAAACCCAAAATAAACAGCCTTTAGATGAAACTCAAAGCTCAAAATTTTGCCAGTTAGGTGTTAAGCAAACACGCTTTCAAAATCTGAACAAAAAAAAAGGAAACGATCTTTTGATCATAGTAGCACTTGAAATGGAAAAGAAGGAAAGATCGAACAACAACACACCGAAACTGCGAGGATCGAAATGCACCAATCACAGCTGCTGAAAACCAACCAATCACAGCGGAGCATCCTGCCCCACGATCAAGAAACACAACAACAGGGTACGACAGCGGACCGCCGAGGAAACAAAACACTGAAACAGGGAGGATCGAAAACACCAATCACAGCTGTTGAAAACCAACCAATCACAGCGGAGCATCCTGCCCACGATGACGAGACACAACAACAGGGTGCGACAGCGGACCGCCGAGGAAACAAAACACTGAAACAGCGAGGATCGAAATGCACCAATCACAGCTGTTGAAAACCAACCAGTCACAGCGGAGCTTCCTGCTTAAAAGGAGGCGCCTAAGTTCCAACTGATCGCTGTGTGGAAGTAGGTTCACAAAGAAAGGAAGAAGGTGAGTTGCTGTTTTAAATATTTCTACTCTGCGTTGATATTACACCCTACGAATCTCTTGGTCATCATATCATAAAGATAATCCATTACAGAAATTTACAGACCGACAATCGAGACAAGACTCGACCGCGAAAACAGCGAAACTGAAGTGGATGCAAACAATAGACATGAACAAAGCAAAATCACTGTTCTCTGAACTTCAAACTAATGATCGTCTTAATTCTGTTCTGTTCTCGACTGCTAATGGGTCCAGGGAGACTTGTGAGCCTGTGTAAGTCTCAACACAGCAGTAAATCGCGAAAAGTCAGTGTGGTTACAACTGAACTCAGGAGATGACATTAAAATCGGCTTTAATCGTCGTTTTTTGGTTTTGTTTGCTTTCATGTCGAAGGCTGAGCAAGGTACCATCACTTCTTTCGAGCTGCAATGGAAGTAATTAATGGAATGTCCAATCATGAAATGATATTGATGATATTTTGGAAATTTTCTATTTGAAAAAGAGCGCGGATCTTAAAGGTCAGCATTTTATAACCTTTGTTATAAAGCAATTATAAAAATGTGCCATGGAAGCACTTTCGATTTCACTTTCGAGTGGAATATCCCTTCCATGATCATTGGATCGGTAATGTAAAACTGTCTTGTTTATCGGAATCGGGGAAATTTAACCTTTTGAAAAGGAGCTTTCCGGATTAGTCAAGGAATGCAATAGACATCGTGGATTCTAATGAAACAGGCATCAGACGCGGCAAATGGGTCCCTGTGATGTCATTCCCTCCCTGTGCGTGACGCCCTCCCCTCTCAATCCGATCTCTTTCAGAACTTGTGGCATGGGTTCTTCTGATTGCTTAAAATTGGCGGCCATCTGTTTGTTCGCGCGCAAAGTGTATCTAAAAATAATTCCATGACTGACTGTGCTGGGACAAGACCGCAAAGTTATTCACTCTTGACGCTGTGTGATAGCAGCTACAAATGCGTTATAAGAAAAAAAATCGCATAATTCAGGCCCCATAATCAACCATGCGGTGCCGCATAATTTGCAATTTTTTATCGCACTTTATCAGATGTCCTGGAACTTCAAAAGGGAAGAGCATGATGAAACCAGAGAAGCCAAGAGGACGAGGACGATTGAGTTGAAGGAGGAAGAGAGTGAAGTAAGAGAAGAGGAAACATACCAAGGTGATGTAGGACTGGAGCACAATTCCGACATCCAGGAAATTCCAACTCCTATTACAGCACCACAGAATGAAAAATTGATTTCCCTCAATTCAACAGCCAAAATCATGTTTGATGTGGAAACAACAAGCGTTGGTAATACCTGTTTTACTCAATTCATAATAATTTACGAGGCCTTTCAGTCCCATGGTGACCATCATCAAATTTCTCCTCACAATACTGTCACGAGTTTAGAAGTCTCATTTCTAGTTCCGATCTGGTGTCATTTGCCGTTAGTTGCCAGGCTCCTTTGCATCAAATTCTTCACTGTGTATTCTTTTTCATCTTGCTTCCTTAGTGATGAAAGTGTGTTATACACCTCAGTCTGTAAGAACTTCCATATAAGTAATTATGGTGAAATAAATACTGAAATACTTGATATGTGGACACCAATTATGAATAGCTTACATGTATCAATGACTTCTTATTTCAGTCACCAGTGCTGACATTATACAACTCTCAGCTGTCCATGAACAAGATGAATTCAACGTTTACATGATGCCAGAGAAAGAGATCACACCCGAAGCATCACGAGTCACCCAGCTTACAGTGGTAGGAGGAAGACTGTGCCTAGACGGAGAGCCAGTGGATTCCAAAAGTGCAGTGGAAGGTCTCAAGAGTTTTGTGGAGTGGCTAAAGGCAAAAGAGATGCCAGTAGTGCTGTTTGCTCAC
>OX421446.1:7737321-7742321 GCA_949126865.1 Montipora capitata
AACTGGGAGTTACCGACAAAGTAATAAAATTTTAACCGACAACCGACATGTGGACCCCCCATTCAGACCCTCTTTTATTTCTTCAAGTTATTTCTCATCTGCTGTTTTCAAGACCCGAACGCAGGAAATTTTAGGGATGGAAATTTCGTTCTTTTGTCTAATTTTATGAATAGAGACAAATACAACGCCTTTCATGCTTTTTAGCCCGTGCATGTCTAAAATGTCTTTAAGGCTTTACATATTTTGTTCGAAACCAACTCTTACTAGGTGTCGTGCACATACTGATATGGAAAATTCAAACCCGCTGGAGTGTGGGCAATTAAAATTCCTTTTGATAACTTATTATGCTTCATTTCTTTTGTTTTAAATATATTTCATTACGCCCGATTTGGGATTGTTAGCCGAAGCACAGATGAGCAAGACATCCAGACGTAAAGAGAAACAGTCATTTGTTCCTAAGGAAAGGTCAGAAGAGCACAAAACGCGTGACTAGAGAGCTACGCTAAATGGTTGTATCATCATTTCCTTGTTACTTAATCTTGTGTAATTACAATTTGATGAAAAGGGGTCACGCATGATCCGGTCGCGAGATATTAAAGATATAAACAGCGTTGATTGTCTTTATATAGATTCATTCATCGTTTCACGCAGCCCTGTAGGAGAGCACTTTGTTTTCTATCACAATGGACACAGACTTCTTTTTTGAAGTGGAGCTGAACTTGTCATCAACAACAAAGACTGATCGTGACTTGCATCCTGGCGACATTACGGTATCATCCGTGAACGATTCCTTCATCACTCAAGAGGCTTTGGACGCCAGGATTCGAAATCAGTGTAATAGCAATATTTATGCTGCAGAAGGCTGTGAAGAAGAAAAACTCGCTGCAAATAATTTTGGCTCGGCTTTTGGTCGTGAACCGAGCTGGATCAGTTGTCCCGGGCGATCACACGATTTTTTCTTCGGAACCACATTGCCTCAAACAGCGAAAGCAAAACGCCACGTCAGAGAGAAGCTGGGAGGGGTTAGCCCGGCTGACATTTGTGTCAAAGTCGAAAAGGATCAGTTTTCTCGGGGAAAAAGCTCTAAGGCGAAAAAGCGGACCAGCAGTTCAGAATTCGTAAAATCAAATAGACGAGTGTCTTGTCCAGGAGATGTCTCAAACACGGAGTCTTTAAAGGATATATCGGACTCCTCAACAAATTCCAAGTGGATAACACGCCTATTTGTTGATAGCAGTTACCGTTTAGAAGCCGATGAATCACGCGAAGTTTTGCCGAAAATTATTGAATCGATGGAAACAATGAACTCTAAAGGGACAAAGGTATCTACAACAAACGCAAGAAGAGATGAAATCATGACATCGAGCAAGTCTCCGTCAACCAGATATTTTTGTTCTGAAAAATCAATGGATCAAATTCCTCATGAAGGATATCATGAGTCTCAAAAAAGAATGTTGACGTCTGCACTGTCAACGAGATCGGAAGGAAATGGCAAGGAGCAAAACAAAACTCCTACAGCCGATAAAAACAAGACCATTGAAACTAATTATGCCGTAAAACGACATGTTGTTCCTTCAAGATTCAAGACTGAAGACGGGAAAGGATCGACGCGGAAAGTAAAATTTGATGATAAACGAATTAATATTCATTCCCCAAGTCTCGATACACAAGAAGAATCAAGAGCGAGATCCGAAAGAACAAAGTTTGAACGAAAGAAAGAAACAATAAGTCCAAATAGAAGCTCTAAGTTAATGCCAAAAAGCGGAGTTTTGTCTGCTGAAGATGTTTTCACCCAAAAATCGCAATCAATCAAAATCTTCGAAGACGACATTAATCTCAAAGTTACGGCTTTTTTGAGAAGCAGCCAACCGATGGCAAGTCCGAAAACATTGAAAGTCAAAATACCAAAGAAGACCAAAGCCAGTTTATCGAACACCTCTGTCTCAATGCGACAGCAAAGAAGAGGCGATGGAATATTTGTTAACACTGATACTTGTCCCTCAAGCGCGCGTCTCATTGATCAAGACAGATCTTGGTATTATCAGGACCGGAGAGGCAAGTGTCGATACCTGCGGGTTCCCGAATCACCCGTCCCGCCCGTTGAATGGGTATTTCGGACGGATGACGATTAAAGTAGATGTTGGCTTTTACTCCCATTTTGTCCTTGATTTAACACCTACAACCATAGCGATAGAATACATTCAAATGAGCCTTTGAAGCCTAAGGCTCATCAATTTCCTTGAAGTGGTCATCATGGATGCATGATTGAATGCCGTCTCTTTGCCGCCAACTCTACACAAGGAAATAGAATTTAGGACACTACCCAAATAATTTAAAAGTTCAGACAAAACGCATGCAATCAAGGGTGGAAAATTTAGGGAATTTTTTTTCGAAGACATGTTTATTTCAAATTCATAATCCACCTTTTCATTTTCGTTATTATATCATCAATAAAAGCCGCCTGGAATTTCTTCTGTTTTTCGGTTCGTTGTCTCTTGATTTGACGCTCAAACGTGCAATCAACAATCACTGACTTCCTCGAGAAATAACTGAAAGCCATTTTACAATTTCTTGGTCCCCGCTAGAATTGAAGCAAAGTCCCTGTGAGACACCTCCTTGATGAAATGTAGAGCATGCATTGGGATGTATATTCTACTACGACTTTTAAGACCTCAATGGAAAATTCAGATCTACCCCTAAAAATAATGAAATAAGCGCGAAGGGTAGATTCGAACCTGCGACACGTGCGCTTCAACCCGCGCGTCCGTTTCGAGCACATTCGTACACCAATTCAGGCCGCCCGAACGAAACTCGAATTTAACAGCCGATTGATTGAGTGATCCAATGAGCACCTGACGCCCTTTCACTCTTTACCTCAATGAGTCATCAGTGGGGTAAAAATGGCCGAGGAATTAAAAAATGGCTAAAATCGCGTTGAATCTAAAAAATAACCACACAGGAAGAAAGCTATTCACAATGGCAATAAGGTAAGGCTTTTTACTTTTTTTATATAATTATCTTCTTAAGTCTTTTATCGGTTTCCCATGCAATCCTTCTATTTGTGTCGGCCATGTTGGCTTTTCCTCACTCTTGGGCGACCAGTGATCATACTTTATCACTGTAACTTTGAAAAATTAAAACATCAGATGAGTTAGGAGGTTACGGAAGTTGTAGGTTCGAATTCAGGTTGAATGACTATTTCTTTCTATCCTAAAATGCGATTGAATTTTCTAAAACATAAATTATAAAACAACAACAAACTAACAATAAAAAACTGCAAATGATTGATGACATACGCCAAATACAAAAAACAAATCCCAAGGCAGATTAGTAATCTGTATTTAATAATATTAATACTGTACATGTGGTTGGAAAACTTTTTTTGGAAAAAAAGGCTCTAAAATAATAACATTCATAGCAATTAATAAAGTTTGAGTTTTTTTGATAATAAATAAATCCACGATGAACTGAGTAGTCAGGTTTTTCCACTCAAATTATCCATGTGACAATGTTTTGTATTTTAACTGGATGCCTCCTTCAGAGTTGAGAATTCGATTAATTTAGGTATTTAAAGTTCTTAATAACACACTTGCCGAATCTAATGCAAATGAGACAAATCTATTGTTTTCGCTCATTTGCATTAGATTCGGCACATGTGAAATGCGACGTTTGAAACGGGCTTTAGTTATAAAAGCATACGAACGATAAAAAAAGAAGAACTACGTTTTGACCGTTCTACGGTCATTTTCAAGCTCAAGTTCATGAATAAAAATTCCGCATATATACAATTTCTGAAACAATGAAATGAAAGGTGAAGAGCTACATATTTATTGACGAAATATTTACATACTAAATATTTACATAGCTTTTTACCTTTCATTCCATTGTTTCAGAAGTTGTATTTATGCAGAATTTTTATCCATGAACTTGAACTTGAAAATGACCGTAGAAAGGTCGAAACGTCGTTCTTCTCTTTTAACGCACGTTTTTATAACTAAGAATTTACTTACACCCTTTTTTTTATGAGAACCTTTTCTACAAGAACGTTGAGGCTGACATTAACCAAAATTTTAAGAACGTATTAAGAACATTCCTCAGGCTGCGAGTCGATTAAGAACCTTTTCATTTCGCTCATTTGTATTTTAAATGAAAGCATAAAATAAAAGTGAATAAATGTAAATTAACCCAAATACTTAAGGGCATATTTTGTATAACATAATAATGGTTTTCATATATGAGCAGTTCTTATTTATTATCGTTCCAAAATAACTTCAACACCGTCAACGTCATCAAGTGAAACAAAGTCTGATGTAAATTCTAGTTTAAGAACATCTTAAGAACCACCCTGCAAGCAGAGCCTCTCTAAAACTCACCAGAGGGCCCTGCAGAAATCGTGTCAAGTCTTTTAAGTCGCCGCAGCCCAAGTTTGTGGGCTAGTCACTCCGGTCAAACCGGTTTAGGCAGCGTGTGTATCATATTTCTAACAAGGCGAAGGTTAAATCGACTTAGTCTTCGGTACGGAAAACAATTAAATGTGGTGTCTAGAAGTGCGATCGAGACTTGGCCTGTGTTTGACTCTGTCTCCAAGCAACGGCTCCAAGCAAGACTTTACACGATTTCTGCAGACTCCTTTCCCTTTTCATGGAGTTAAGAAAGGCTCTGCTGGCAGGGTGCTTAAAGTTCCAATGTGACCAAAAAAGCAATTCTTGTTTTTCTTTCCGATTTCAAAACTATGCTAACTAAAAAATACTAAGCGACCAAAGTATTTCAAGTTAACTGGAATTTTCCTATTTAATGGTCCGCCATTACTAACTCAGTTTAAGATCTCGAGGATAAAAATGACGTCAAAGGCTCACTAGTTCCACAATGCAATGCGTGTGTACGCCGCAGAATTAATATGCAGCACGGGAGTTTTGGGTCTTTCAGACTTTTCAATTCGCGTTTTGCATATATAATAAGCTGCGTTCACACGTTGAAATTTTAAGCTAGTGAGCCTTTGA
>OX421446.1:7747321-7752321 GCA_949126865.1 Montipora capitata
CTTCGTTGGGTTCAAATCCAAAATCCGTGTATTTTGTGCCGGACTCTTTACTTTTTTTAATCCTGTTCCTAAAAATTAGGTGTGTCCTTGCATTTTTTGTTGTTGTGGTTGTTTCTTTGGGCGGAAGAATTGTTGGGTCAATGTTGTGGAAGGAAGGGGGGTTCGCTTTCAGAAGTTTGTTGCTGAGGAATTCCAACTCGGGAAGAAATTTAAGACCACCGTGCTGAATAACGAGAGCGGCGTTGTCCAACCTCCTGAATGAAGAAAATAGAATGCAAATAAAAATTCATGATTAAAAGTTAATAGCCAGCTCTTTGCTTGAAGAATAGACAAGCAATTTGCAACAACTAGAAACTGGCCGCTCACATCTCCTACTACATGTACAGACAGCTGTGTCACTGGGATTTTGCTATTTTTTAGCCAATACTGGAGACGAGAAACCTTTTTTCAAGAATGACGTTGGTCATGCATAGGGTACCGCAGCCTTAAGACCAAACAACCTCGTTTCCAGGCTAAGCGCACCGAGGAGAAAACAACGCATCATCTTTTTCATCAAAATTATCTTAATATTGAAATAAATTAAAGAGAGGCGAGCTAGAAATCGGAAAAACCCGCCTGGTAAGCCTTGCGCAGTAGAGAGCCAGCTGCAGACTGAACCTTGACAATCCCAGTCACATTGGTAATAAAGGACAACTGCTTTCACCAAACAAAATATGATCTACCAAATGTCGACTTTTTATTTGGAATATGACGCACAAATAAATCGTTAATAATTAATTATGCAATTTAGTGCTGGCTTCTTGAGTGATCGATAAAAACTGAATTGACGCATAAGATTTCCTAATAGTCCTGCACATACCTCAATTTATCAGGAATGTCTCCACTTTTGTCTTCCATTTTTTCATTCATCAATATGAGATTTGATATCACAATCAACGTGTTCGTAAGAACTTGTAGACTACCCAAATATTTCTCCTTTGCAAAAAAATTGTTCGGTTGCTTAAGTCTGGTTAACCTTAAGCTTGGCTCCGCTGAATGGTGTGGTTGTGAGAACTGTCTCTCTGAACCACTTGTACAAAGGGCATCACTTTGGAACGTAATGGCCAATAAAGAGGTCACTTCAGAGAGAGTCCTTTGAAGATTTGAGCTGATATTTCTGTCTAATAAAGTTTCACTGCTGGAGGATCCAAACAGGTGACTCTTAGAAGGTTCGTGTGCATAGTCTTCAGTGGAAGAGAATGTCCTTGAATTATTGGAGGGGGAAAACGTTTGTTCTTGCAACTCTGACTTTAAATTAACTGCTTGGCAAAAGGCAGACAAAGCCGTCGTTCTATCTGGGTTGGCGGTTATTCTTCTCAAAGCAGTGCTTGCGTGTTCCCGAAGTTTTCTGTCGAAAAATACTGAGATAAATCTCTGCGATCAAAGAAGGGAAGTGATCCACGCATTTACCTGGACAATTAAATTTACCACTGAATTGTCTCTGCTCCCATCTCAGTGACTTCATAGCTCAGTTGGTAGAACATTGCAGTGGCATCACAGAATCTCGTTGGAGCCGCCGGAAACTTAAAGGTGAAAAGTGCGCGGATCATTTCTCCCTTTCATCTATATTCCGTAAGTCAAACATGTGCATTTATGTGATTCATCAGTCCTTTCACGTGAACACATGAGCTCAACAAAATGGCCTACTAGGGCATTGCATCGCATCGCAGATGTCATGGACTAAAATTAATCCCTTTGGAGCCCCCTGAACTTTTTAGGTGTCCATAAGAGAAAATTGCTCACATTGTCCAGAGGATCACTTTTCCCTTTGAACTATAACCTGCACTTCAACCAAAAACATTTATTTCATTCAATAAATCTTGCATCGTTTAAGCATAATTAAATTTATGATCTACATCGAACGTGGTTAACATTCGCCTCATCCTTGACTGCAATAACGATAATGCACCCATCGGAAATTTTCAGTCCTAGCGGTATGGAGTGTAGCCTACGAGCAGGTTCTCATTGGCGCTCTGGGAACAAGTGGCGAAGCCGCGAGAAACGAGCGGGCGACCAATGCGAGCTCGCGAGAGGCCTTACAAGAACCGACGACCGGTAAGGAAGGTATTATGGAGGTTAAGCATGCGCGTGTTTGAGACGCGGACGGCAACCGGAAGTGAGCTGTTTTCCCTTTTAACTCGTCTCTCCACAACCACATGCACATTGCTAAGTATCATTTCTCCATTAGAGATGATTAGTATAAAAATGCGGGAGACACCACCGTCCTGGCACGAGAAATGTTCACGTAGAAGCTTTTAGTGGGAATCACATCTACATAACAACAGGACCTGTCATTTCTCACCAATCGGAATGCTGCGTTCGTCGACGAACGCGCTGTATTCGGTAAACAATGCCATCCTTGCAGGCTCTCATTTTTTCTCGGGAGGTTCCTCGTGGACTCACTTTGTCCTCCGTTTCTCGAGGCTTCGCCACTCGTTCCTCAGCGCCAACGAGAGCCTGCTCGCAGGCTAGACAATTGTTATCTAAACTTAGTTTAATGACCTACAATCATAGACAAAAGTAGTTGGGAAGGTTATGTAAATGAACCGCATCAGAGCTGTACTTCAACCCGCTTTTGTTAAAACGCAAAAGAAATAGCTTCACCTTTTCTTATATAACCCCCCTCTCCCCTATTCAATGTTGGAAGGTAACACAACAATTTCCCACTAAAACCATTCAGTATTGCACAACATTGAATAGGGGGGAGGGGAGAGACGCAATGAAGACGTCAAAAGTCCTGACCTTCCCAAGGGTTTTGTCCATGATTGTAGGTTCGATTCTTGCAAAGGAGCACTGGGCTTTTATCCGACTATCTTCGAGTCGCCATAATTCTCTTGTTTCAATTTCTTGACTAGCTATTCCTTGAAAGACTCCGAGTGCAGACTGGTTGTTCCAAAGCCGCGCACTAACTATCTGAAAAATAGTTTGTTATACACCCTTTTAATAAGTCTAATATATGCCGTTTTCCGCTAATGACGTCGAACTCGTGCTTTCAAATTTTATTCAGAAATGTACAAAGGCTTAAAACTCTTCCGATTTCTTTTGTTGTTTTAAGCCTTTGTACATTTCTGAATAAAATTTGAAAGCACGAGTTCGACGTCATTAGCGGAAAACGGCATATATTAGACTTATTAAAAGGGTGTATAGTGGCGCGACGCTATGCAATAGCCTGCATGTCGAATTGCGACAAGTAAGTACTCTGAGTGCATTTCGTTCAGGCTGCAGCGGCTTCTTTTAGCTATAATTAGTATTTTAATACACACGGAACTCCTGGAAAGCAGGTTAAATAATTTCTATACTCTATTACTTTTTAAATTATAACTTGTGACTTGTAGATTAGGATTAACATATATGTACTTAGATTTAACTTTTAAATTATACTAGAGTGTAGATTGCTAGATAGTGTATATATTTATAATGTTTTATAAATCCTGAGGAGTTTCCCGAGTATAAATAAAGATTGACTTGACTTGACTTTCGGTTTAGAACGACGCGAATTAGCGAAAAGTTTCAAATGAGAACGGAAAAAGTTCTCAAGTAGGGGAAAACTAGAGCCCGCGCTTCATATATTTAATATGTAGTTTAGAGATCTCGGTGAAAAAAAGTACACTGCATATCTGCCAGAACAGGCACGAGAATGAGAGAATGCGCCCTTGGACACTTGCTCGAGACAATTATTATTCTTATACTCTAAGAAGAATAACTTTTGTTTCGTCTTGCACTATTTTGAAGGGATCCCGATTGCCCCTGACACTTCCGCAAAATCCTTCAGAGATGATTAGTAAATATCGAGCATCAGGGAAGTGTGGACACATATTGAACGAGCTCCTGAGCGCTCTTAAGGTGATCCGTGGGTAAACAAATTATAATTACAATTACAAGTTCTAATTATTAAGAATCAGTGGAGCCCGATCGCAAATTCCCTGCACCCGTGCTGCTAGTTGCGTTCCGACGAAGGAGGACGCATCCTAATCGTGTCGTTTTACGAGTGTCCCTAATATGTTTCGCGGATATCGGTCGTGATGCCATGCGATTTCAGGATTTGGGCGCATCTTGGACTGACTGGCTGGCCGACAGGCACATCACCTCGATCTGATGTGATTGTGAATCTGTCATGCCTCGACATCGACCGGGTTCGTATCGCAATGCCCGCATGCCCAAATGAAAGCACTTAGTTTTTTCAAAGGTTATTGATGCTGTGTTGAGTTATTTAAAGTATCACTTGCAAATATGACTAAAGCTACTTATCAGAAGATCATAAAGCTGTGAAGTGGTGTGTTTTGTAGAAAACAGACAGTGCCAATTCGCCCCCGCACGGCAATTCGTGCCGGCAAACGAAGTCGAGTTGTAATTTGTCCATTCAACTGCTTTTCACAGGAGTTTCAAGTCCTCCCTGCGAACTGTCTGAGAGCACTCCAGACGTCCACTTTCCCTGAATATTTCTGGGCAATCAGTACAATAAAAATATTATTTTACTAGACATCGAACGCATTTAACTAATCCATGATTACTACTGGTTAATAATTTCATCTGTTCATCTGAAGCAACCGGCGATCGTTTAAAGAGCGCTCTGTTTTCTTTAAAGAAAAATGATTTTCTTACCGACATTGCGAGCAAGTGACGGCCCATAACACATGCTCTATGGCATTGTGGGATACCAGCGCCGCGAGACCCGGTTTGTGATAGGCCAAGGTTGCTATGAAACGGGCAGACTGCTGTTGCTGAAGACTGAAAAGTGAACGAGCAAACAAATTAGCCTTCATTCACTGCAAAATTTTGAGGAATCTTGAAAGTTTGTAGCAAGTAGCCACGACAGAGGACTCTAAAGAGGTGCAAAGTACCTGTGGTGACACAAAGAAGAATACAATGTAACTGAACGGTATTGCGAGCTGGAGACTTACCAAGGACTGTACTGCAACAAATCCACGATAGTTTTTATGGCATCGTCATGCTTGGAAAGA
>OX421446.1:7764821-7794821 GCA_949126865.1 Montipora capitata
ATGAGGGAGCACCCTAGTCAACCAGGTAGCCAGAGCGCTTCTCCGTCAAGAGTTTAAAGGCACTAGGAACTAGACAACACTTCATTGTATACAATAACAAGCCTAATTAATCTTGGAAAGTGTCAATGTACATTATCAGAAATCCATAACCCATTAGAGCGAGTTTCAATCGAGTGTCGTAAAACCAAAACCAAAGTAATTACTTTGGCCAATCAAAAAGGACGGAGAAAATCCAGTAAACCAATCAAAGCTCGAAGTAATTGCACGTAACCGACACAAAGCGCGGGAAAATGTGCACGCTCAAGCAACGGTTGGTTTTGGTTTCACTTTTGATTGGTTGAAAAAAAGGCGCGAGAACATTGAACCAATCACTGAGTGAAGTAATCACAAACTAAAGCAATTTGCTAATTACTTTCGACAGTCAATTGAAAACCGCTCCATGTACTTCTGATAACAAGGTTCTTGATTGCTTTCACAAAACTCGTTCTCTAGCAGAGACTCACTAGTTGGTTTTGTGAAAACAAACTCTGACTGAAAACTGTACGTCAGCACTCTTCAAGAATGAATTAATTCTGTCCAGTTTGCTCTCCACAAAGGCACTATCAAAACCTCGCTTATCCCAATCCCCCCTTGCCCCCCTTGCAAATAATTAACCAGGAAGAGCCTGTCGACGAGCATGGCTAGTCCATAAACAGGTAATTTACCTTGCAGACTATTAATTGTTTGAAACTGTCCAAGCCATACTTTAAAATGACTTGAGCTGCCTTCGGATGGGCAGCGAGGTTCTTGATGACAAGAACCACAGCCTCTTGCAAAGGTCCGGATGTATCCATGAGATTAAAAAGTGCATCTACTCCAGAGATAGTCATTAGGTCCAGCCAGAGGGAGGCGTGCTCAGTCTTATCTACTACCTACAAAGAAGAGCGGAGACTTGCAGGATATGTGCTCTAGTGACAATTACAAACAATTGTTGGATGAAGGTTTTGTTATATCCGGAATAAGACCTTTGTTATTTAGGTTATGCCAAAAATTTGCGTTTTTACTGTGGATTAGGTAAGAGAAAAAAGGGGGACAAACGCACAGTCGTGTGTCACCCACTCTGTTTCTTTGCAAACAATGAAAAATGTACGATTGTAATAATAATTCAACTTCAGAGAGAACTCTAAACTATTATAGGACTGCCCAGTATAAGAAGTTTATTCCGTAACTAAGGAATAAATAAACACATTTTCAACACTCTTCAAAATAAAACCATGTACTAACCTGGCTGAGACAAAGCACTGCTTCTCTCTTAATGTTGTCTTCTTCGCTAAGCAACACGATATCGATTAATTTATTCATCAGTCCGTTGTCCAAGAATCGTTTGACATTCACAGTGCTAGTGCAAAATTGGCTGATAATAAATAGGATTCCTTCCTGTAATATTCAGTTCAAATTATAAATGATAGAGCTAACACAATAGGTCAATGGGAGTGGATCAAAACTTATAGAATTCGTGAAAAGAATTCAAGTTTATTAACAACATGGCCCCAGCAAGCATCAAGTTCCCAAGCGTGCAATCTCTAATTAGCCTAACCTTACAGAAAGCAACTGGTAAACAAAAGCCTTGTTTGTTACGCTATACTTTTCTTTGTTTCCCAGGTTAAGGTTTACCAGTTTCAGCACTTGGACTCCTTCAATTTGACTATAGTCTGTTTTGCTGTTATGTCATCTCATCGATTAGTAGTCCATTCAGAAGATTACGCCAAGCCGACCACATTGCTGAAGGAAAGGCCAGACCACAAAACCCGCAAATCTGTGCCCTACTCTTTTCGACTGGTGTGTGGGATGTTTAACGTCCCACAGAGTTTATGAACGTTAAAGGGTTGTGAGACGGGGTCTTCAATTTATATACCTTATCCGAGAAGGCTTGAAAGTCTAACCATTTGCGGATGTAATTACAAAGGCAGCATTTTCTCCTCAGTAACTTTAAGACCCTGAGTGTCTCCGGCATAGCAGCCCGATGCTCAACCTACTGAAACACCGGTGCGCGGTGTTTCTGCATATTTTGTTGCTTTGAACCTTTATTTTATTATCAATAATTTTCCGTTTGATTTTAAAACCTAGTTCACAGTCCTTTTAGGTTCAAATGTCTAAGCTTTCCCATTTTGTATGTCACTAGTTTTCTCTCAAGGTTTTCGTTAAACTCAATTAGTTTTTGACATAATTAAGCAGTTTTGCGTTTGCTACGAAAGTCATTAACAACGAACGAAAGACTCTCCGCTAAACGTTTACAGTTTCAAGTAGTGACTTTTTCTTGACTTTCGTCTTGTTTCTGTTTTTTTAGCATTTTCTTTCGGAGACCTGGTTTGGGCAGGGACAACGACGACGGCTACGAGAACGTTGTCTAAAAATATTATTTCCCGTTAATGCAATAATTTAGCAATTACTCCAAGTCGTGCGGCATGGAAAGCGTGTATCAACATTCCAGGAATAAAATTGGTATAACGGTGTGATTAGATCAAAATTTGTTGTTGCTCCGGGTCCTGCGCATAACCTCAAATTGGTGATTTCTCCTTGTTGTCAGGACGAGAACAGCAAATAAATGTACCAAAATGTAGAGAAACGCACGTGCGGGGCGAGCGAAGCCATTGTTTTTGTTCTTTACTGCGCCTTTCAATAACCTGCGGACTCTTAGGACGCGTTCGATTTACCCTATTCTGGAATAAGAATTATACGTGGAGTGATGATTAAAACGGTATGTTTGGAGCGTTTCGAAGCAGCAAGGATAACAAAAATATGTTTAAAGTAGCATTTTAGCAGCTATTTGACAAATTTAATGTGAATCTCCCTAACAACGAAGGATTTCTAACTTATATTCCATGTATTCCTATTCCGGAATACGGTCAATCGAACGCACCCTAAATTCAAAGGTCAACCGACAAATGCGTTTTTCGCTATGGTCAATCAAATGTTCGGCGGCTCCTCCCAGCTTCCGACTATGTTGACTGAACTGGGCTCAACGATGTGATTTGATTACTGCGCGCTCGACAGTAGTCGGAAGCTAGGAGGAGCCGCCGAACATGCATTTGATTGACGGTAGCGAAAAACGCATTTGTCGGTTGACGTTTGAATTAAAGAGTCCACATGTTATTGAAAGGCGCAGTGAGCCTATTGTTTGGTGGCGTTTTCGTAGACATCGACGAGTGTCCTTGCGTAAGCTCCCTTGTTTCACCACCTGACCCCTAGTGGGGAAACGAACAAGCGCTTGCAGGGTGCTTGAGTTACGATTTCAATAAAAAAATTGCTCGTCTCTCTTGAGAGGAGACAAACGTAGGTCTGATTTTTTTTCATTTGAAATTACTTTCCCAGGAAGCTTACTAACTTTACCAAGGGACTAGCACTAGGTGGCCTCTTTTGTGGAAAGCAGCATGATAACACATCTTAGTTTCCTTCTTAATTAAGTACTGTACCACCGGCAAGAATTTAATAATGACACTAATTCGGCGTACAATAAGTAAAAGCTTTTGTAAAGCAGCGTGAAAACAAATTTAGCAAAAAAACGCAGATCACCTTATTTTTTATATGCATTCAAAATCAATGACTTACACATACCTTCAGTTTGTTATTGTCCGTGTCAAGTAACTTTAATACCTTGGGAATGACAAAAGTAAACGTTTAAGCGGATATTCTTTATTCATACCAAAAAATTAACACACTACTCCAGTGATGAATTACAATAATTTGAACAAAATTTTTAAAAACGTTTGTTTCAGAAGCAATTACGCCTTTCTAGTTTCGCCCCGTGTGCATTTCACGTATCGAAACTGTCTGCGATCAAGCCGAATTTTGCAGGACTAAGTATTTCCTCATTTTGCTTTTTCCAGAGCACTGAATGAATTTCTTTAAATTATTGAAGTTTCAAGGTTATATTTTTTAAGCGCAAGGGCTCTACTGATTGAGGAGTCTATAAATTACATCATTTAAATCATGCGGTAGTTGGCTTTTGATGCAGCGAGAAATGAAAATGGGAAAGGTTAGCCAACAACATGCACAGCCTGGCCGCAGGTGACGTAGTGAGCTCTTCCAGTTTCTCGCGTTTGTGACGATGTCAGTATATTTGCCCGCTTCCTAAATATCCAGTTAAATGATGTTCAGGCTGTCCAAGAGGTAGAATTGAAAGTCAGATTTAATCCCGCTTACAATACCGATGATGAATTGTGCATCTCTTTGTTTCCCGGTCAATTGAGCCTCAAATAGTTGAGTCATTGTGTTGCGGCAATAAACACTGTGTGCGCATTGAAAATCATCGAAATTAGCTATATCACGCTGTGAGCCGCGGGTAAAGGGGGGGTTGGCGTTCAAAACACTAATTACGTAATTCTGCTAATGTACAGGCAGACATGACAGGCCTTATAACGTTATCCTTAATCCATGATATTCATACGACTACTATCCTAACGCAATCTAATCTACAGTTTAGCGTCTTGAGTTTTTGGAAAGATTAATTAATCCAACACTTTTCGAAGAAAAATTTCTTTTGATGATATGCATCTAACAATTTGCAGTTTTGGCACTTGTCTCTGTAGACCTTGCCATTTTATTAGGGCGAGAGCCTGGACTGATAGACTGGCAGCCTTAACAAAGCTTTCGAGGACGGTTGCACCGTTTGTTTTGTGTTTCCGCGTCATGTAATAAAATTAAGAGGAAAACAAATTGACCTTTACCTTCTTTATGATTTAATAGCCAGACTAAATGCTAAAGTGGTTACTCTCTAATTGTACAAATAGAGGTCATCGTGGGTTGCCTTCGTTAAATTAATGGAGGTTAAAATTACAGTAATTGAAAAGAGAAAAAATATTTCGGTACTTCGACAAAGGGCCCATTGTCATGGTAGCTCCATAATAACAACTGCATAACCAGCTGTCAATGAACATCAGCTCAATCAGAAGTTATTGAGTATTGAGCTGATTGAGTTTGCAATTTATGATCGCAGGTAACTGGACCCTTCGCTTGCTTCGAGCGAACCATTCCGCGGGGCATCAAATTAGAGAGGAACAAAAAATTGGACTTTCCAAGCTAAGGCAATAAACTATACTAACAATAGAGAACATCATTTTGTAATCTGACTTGAAAAACATCAGTTTCGAGAGCAGGAATCAACGGCTCAAGAGATTCCCATTCAGTTAAAAAAAATAGGATTTCATTATCACACAGAAAAGTAAACTAAACTTTGAGTTTATGTTGACAATTACGGCGATCAACCTTTACTTAAGTTAAGTGACCCACACAATTAAGTATTACACTCTTACCTCTATTGTTTCACTCCATGATAAAAGTTTATTCCTGTGAAAACGTTTGGCGGTACTTCTGAGTCCACTTAAGGAATCTTTCATTGATCCTTCATCGAATCCACGAAGAAGATCCATAAGTTCTCTAAATTCAAGATCTTTGTTAGTTTCTTTGCCGTCCTTGGAAGACAATTCTGACATTGAGTCTCTCTCTTCGCAAGTACAAAGGTAGTTTCTCTCGAGGACTTCTGATTTCTTTTTCGGAATCACTACTTTGATTGTCACAATTTTTTCTTTCTGGGGTTTCTCGCCGAGAAGACTTTGTCGTTTTGTTGGAAACCTCGGGGCTTTTACTTCAACTGGTTGTTCATCCTTCCGTTTGAGAATACGCGTTTTTGTCTCTACTTTAAGTCGTGGAATTCGAGAGCTGATGGCGTCAAACTCGTCAGGAGAAGAAAATCTTGCGCCTACAACTTCTAAGTGTTTAAATTCCCATTGAGAAACGGTACAAGCCATTTTTGAGGAAACTAATGCCACAGCATTATTTCTTAGCAACTGCAAACCGCGCAAAACACAAAGTGGAGTTAAGTCTCCAACCTTCTCAACTCATCACGTCTCGTATTTCCTCTTTATCTCAGCAGTATCGATATCTCACAAACATTGGATGCAAAATAAGCGTGTAAATAAAGGATGTAATTATTGCTCAATTCTGCGATGAAGCTGAAATCCGCGTTCACTTGAATCACAATAGGGTTAGAAGTTGCAAAAGCACTCGCGCAAGTAATTAGTCGCTAATCGACCACGCAGTTGTCAAGTTCGACTTCGTAATGCCACGCTGTCAACGAAAATTACGTCTCCTTATGATGTCACGGAAGGAGCAAATTAAAATTGACCAAAATAACGCAGGGAAGGCACGTCATGTAGTGAAATTTTGTTCCGTCCGTCAAGCTTGAAGTAACCTGCAAGATGAGAGTCTCATTTTGGCTTTTTTTTTTTTTAAGCGTTCTCTCTTGCAAACTAGCTGATAACTTATAGATCGTTTTCACTGTCACGCAATAATAAAATAAATCGAAAACCATCCAGTGGAAAAAGTCAAGAATTCGTGATGTTGTAGAAGATAAATGAAGAAGACACTTCTCCAAGTTTTAGGCCTGTGCGTTTCCCCAAACTTCAGATATTCGTCGAAATGTTTCGCAGAAATTTACAGAGCCTAGTATGAAAACGCCATGTTGGTGCACATCTGTGGTGCACCAATATGGCGGCCGGAAAATAGTGTCAACATCTGTTACTTACTTTGGCTATCTAGGCGAGTGATCATCTGTATTGAACAAACAGCTATTTACCTAAGCACTTTTCCTAATGCTTTTAAATTCTAAAAAGGCTCAAAACCATGAGATAAATATATATTTCTCAAAAAACTCGATAGCCGCCTCGTGTCACGCACCACTATAACTCAGAAATTCAAAATGCTCTGGTTTCCAAACGAAGCACGCTATTGAGCTTTAAAATTGCAAATGGATACAAATTTACCGCCTCTTATGCCTGATGAGGATAAAGACTTTCGTGGCTCTTTAGTTTTGGATTTTCGAAAATGATGACGTCACGTGAAGTTAATTCTTTCTAGTCGCTGTGAATGGAATCACGAGCCCGAAAGTATACTGCCCAAGTTCTGTATTTCAGTCGACGGAGAAAAAGACTAATCCATGACTAAAATAATTTCTTTCTGTCACACGTACATGAAATAATCATTTATGATTCGTTCTAATTCAAATATCATTGTCTTCCTTTGACCTCACCGCGCGCGAGGGAGGGGCCGTACTGGGAAATGTTGGCCCGATTCCGTGGCCAATATTCCCAAGTACGGTCCCGAGCAAGTTTTTTATCATTTGGCATAGTTTCTTTGAACGATTGGACACCTCTCCGTTTGGTGAATGTTCGTCATCTTCGACTTGAATTAGCGAACTTTGAACGGTACCTTTTACATGTAAAAGTAAATTCCACTTGCTATTATCGTCCTGTTGTGATGAAAAATAAATAAATTCCGCTTTTTGAAAACTTTTTGCGTTATCCGGCTCAACTTGAATTTCCAGGGAGAGAGAAAAAACGTTTCCATGGTAATGATCCGTGCTGTAAGAAAAACCAGCCAATCAGAGTGCTCTATTTAGCCTGAGAATTGCTTGCCATATAATAATTCATGATATTTTCTATGTTTCGTCTTCAAGTTCGAAGTTCGCCCTTTCTGTCACTGTACATTTCTATTACACGTTGGTGGAAATACTTTGACGAGGACATATCTAAAAGGAGAATATTAGAAGGCTACTGGCCGTTTACTACCTATACTATGTCTAGTTCAGTTTTTCCCAGTTGCTGACTGTATAGTCAGCTGGTTTTTATCTGTTTGTACTCCCGCAATTCGAGCGTTACGACCAACGTAGTTTTACATCAACCTCGGAAACAGAAGTTATTTTATAGTCTTCACAGCGTCAGTTAGTAAGGAACAAAACCTTGCCAAAAATCAAAGACCGTTGCATAACTGAGGGAGAAAAGATCGTAAAAATCAAACGTCACCCAACGTCAATTTTCGGAAAATATCTGTTCGGAAGACGATTTGAGATCTAGAATTTTCGGAACATTTGTTGCAAAATTTCTGGCTTGCCTGCCTGTCGTAGGATTTTCGAACATCTAAAAAATGGTATATTTGCCCATTTTAAACGAATTTTCGGGAACATTTTTTCTGGCTGAAATTTCCGAAAAGGTAAGTTTTGATCCCTATGATTTTCGGATCACTAGACTTTCAGCTAGGAAATCCGAACAGATGAAAAATTTTAGGGGATAAAAATATGCCTATATCTACCGTTTAAATACTAAAATACGTTTAATAATGCTATGTTTAAGTAGTTTTGAACTATATTCTCGTTGGGTAACCCTGTTGACTTGTTATGTTTTTGAAAATTTTTCGCGGGAGTTCTTTAAAATCGTTTTGATTGGTCCACGTAGAAACGTACATCAGAGTAACGCATAGACGTCATACGCATCATCACCTCGCTCTAATAAAATGGCTGCGAGATTTGGAACTGTAGTTTTGCTATTGGAAGTGCTTGCAGTCGCCTGTATTTTTGCCAATAAGGTAGATGATGAAGAAACGTGTAGACGATATGCTAATGGCCAAGTCTACCCAGAAAAAACAACGATTTCTGAACATGCAGTTCATTGGAGCAAAGCTCAGAGTAAGTAAAACTGTAAATTCAGGCGGAACAAAGACACGTGTTATTCTTTTTTTAAGCCAGAGAAACATCTTGAAAAAAAACAATAATACATTACAGTTTTCTTGACATATTGGCTTGCAGCAAAGTATCAGGTAAAATATATTTATTCTGAAGTTATTTCGAATGCTTTATTTGCGACAAATTAAATCTAACATTTTACAACGAAGCTTTGCGTGATCGATAAATAATTTTGTGGTCTTTTGATATTGCTGAATTTACACGCGCGCAGTTGCTTTTAAAGAAGGAAGTTGCACATAAAAGATGTCAAAGCCTATTTTAGGTTGTTTATTCCACGAAGTACTTACAATCAAAGCTCTCCGCCGGGAATTGATGTTCGCTTTTATGCGTTAATCGCTGAATCGGAACAGATGAAATATACTATTGCGGTCTTTTGTCGGTGAGACGTGCAATATTCAGTTCTAAAATAGGCCAGACTGATTTAGTTTTATATTGCAGTCAACTCGCAGTTGATAAATAGATGGAATGGCTTGGCTGACTCCCTAAACGCTCGGAAATTAGGTTCCCAAATATCGCCTTTATGCACATCCGTTTATACGTGAGTTGCGTTACTTTTAACCTCACGCAATACTGTACATGCCTACGTTTCGGTAGAGACGATTGCCAGACGAGAAAGATTAGCCTTAAAAAATATAGCTTTCGACTGGAGACCATGGAAAACGCAATCTGGAAATGCTTATATAACATGAAGGCAAAAATCCAAACCGACACATTATTTTGAGAGGAAAATGTATCCCACATGTTGTTCTCTCTGCGGATAAGAAGAGATAGGCAGTTGCTGGAGATATATCTGCAATGACAGGCTGCTCTGTATACAGGCATGGATAAAGGAAGATATCAGTGTGTGGTTGAAGGTTAACATATGTCCTTTTATAAGAAATCAAGTAAAGTAAAGAGCAACTAAACTTTCCCATTATTTCTAACCTGGGAATACAATATCAACGCTTTGTAGGGATGTTGATTTCGATCATACTGCCTCCTTTTTATAATCAACGTACCTTTGTAATTTCATGAAAATTCTGAGGCTTTTGACAAAGATAGGGAGGCCAGGATGATTTTTGCATTTGTCAGTAAAATTATCTCTCATTTAATTCTGAACAGTCTCTAAGCCTGCACCTCATTGGGAAGGAACAGCAGTTGTAAATGGAGAGTTTAAAGAACTAAAATTAGAAGATTTTAAGGGTGAGTTGTCCAAACTGAAAGACATTGGATTAAGTCACTTGCAATCTGTGGAAGTTAATCTCAGATCAACAAAATTTTGGCAGTGGATAATTTTCCTGAAGCAATAATCAAGCAATTTGCAGCTTAGACGATACTTAATTTTTTGGAAGAAATAAGTATCCTCCCATCTCTTTTTCCTTCCAGTCACATGACCCCTTTAATCCAGGTGGTTAGGTTTCTGAGCACTCCCCTCCCACACCAGGGTCTTTGTTTCTCTTCCACTACCCCCACCCCACCTGGCCAACAAAGAGTTCCAAAGCAGAGGCAGTCTTCACCCTTTTCATGCCTTTGAAGAAGGGTGGGGTTTGATTTATTATTTATTTATTTATTAAGTTGTTAAGTGGGCAAAATGTGTGGTAAATATAATTCCAGCGAAAAATTTCAAGTGCAGAACTTTTGTCCGGAAAGAAAAGAGATATGGTGTCTTTGGGTGTCGTCAACCTTTTAAAATTATGTACCTGTAATGCCAAAGACTGACTGACTTGATCATCACCAGCTTTATGTCTGGCAAATTCTGGTCAATTTTATCCACCATAGGGCCTTCCTTCAAACATTAAACAGGTTAAATATAGTTGTGGTCTCCAGACTTATACTTTTATCTCCTTATTTTATTACAGGAAAATATTTGGTGTTCTTCTTTTACCCACTTGACTTGTAAGTGTGTTATATAATCATAAGCGTTAGGCTTGATTGCAAGTAAAACCTCTAGAACAAACTTAATTTTCTGTCGAAGCCTTTCAAAGGTTTTCCAAGTAATTTTGGCAAGGATTGTGGAACTGTTAACATGCTCTAGACTTGTAACTGACGAGGTAAGAAATTTGCCCTCGTGAGAGTAGTCAATGTAGTAGTCCCGGGAAGGACTGGTGTTGGTGACAATGACTGACATCCTGACATCCTGAAAGTTAATTAAGGTGATTCCCTGGTTTTGCATTGGGCAACACTACTGCGCATAATTGATTGCATTATTGGCGTGCGCAGTAGCATGGGCACATTGATAAAATGGTGGATTTTCATTGACGCCAAGCCTAATCCATCAAGGAATGGCTATTTTCTCCTCAACAAGGACGGTGAGCCCCATTTTTTATTTCATATATTTGCTGAGAATGGTGTCTTCATGGAGTAGTAGAAAAAACGATCAGCAAAAATCTATGGCCAGTTTTTTGGCAATTTCGTAAAAATAAAATTGTACGGAAGTAGCCATTACGAGTCGAACAGCCCACACTAAAGTTAAATCTATTTTGGAGTGTTGAGTACTCACAAAGGCATTCAAATAAATTTTTCAGGCACATACTTGAATTATTCATAGATTGATACCATGCTCTGAGGTATGCAATGGATTACATTTTTAAAATCAAGCTAAATTTGTCCAACATTGGGGGTGTGCAGCAATTAATTGTCAAAGTAGCTCAAATAGTCGTATTTGTCAGCATTGTCCCATGGAAACGAGCGTGGTGACACCCCTTTTTTATTACATTTTTATCATCTCCTTGACATGCATATGTTATGACATTGTGCGAAGTTTCATCAGAAATTTATGACAAGTTCTATTTCTAGGGAATCACCTTGAGCAATGTATGTTGTATGCACCAATAATGAACAATAATTTTATTCTATGAGGGTGCGCTGGATGTGAAATGATAGATAATGCTCCAAGTTGGTTCAAATCATTTTATATCGAGCAAACCCAAGGAGAATAATAATTATTAAAAACTCCAGGATCTACAACGTTTCCATGTATGATCGACTTAAGCATTGATTTCTGCCTTGGCTAATTCTGGTCCAAAATGGCTTTTGTCAGGTCGCTTTATTGATGATGCATTCCTTGACCATATTAGGTACAGCAGGTATCTATTATTTTATTTTATTTGACTTCGCCCCAACAAATGTGGGGCAGGGAGGCCACAACAGCATAACCAATTACTGTGGTCCCAAAAATAAATACTGAATTACAAAAATATTAAGCTTAATACATAAAAAAGCAAGTTATATCTTTAACAAGGGGTCGGGCCATGTTACATTTAGGACAAACAGATTTCCATGTTTTAGGATTGTCTGGGTTGTAAATGTTCAAGAGAGCATTTGTATAATATTCAAAAAGGTTTGTTTTTTAAACGAAGCGAGTGAAAGAGAACTGTCTCCAATGTAGGTAGGTAGAGAATTCCAGATCCTGCTTGTATGTATAAAGAATGAACGCTGGTAAGTTAAAGTCCTACATCTCTTGGTAGTATAGGTAGTAGCATTACTGGCATGGCATGATCTTGTTACTCTTGCAGACCTGCGTATGGTTGGTAAAATGCTGCGGTCAATGTCTATAAGTCCATTTGTAGCTTTATATATGCTAGATAAAATGCTAGGTCCATCATCTCGTGCCAATAGCTTATCGGTAGTAAGTTCAACTGTATAAGTCTATCCTGGTATGACCATTCAGTTTGGAAGGGTAACATTAGGATGTATTTAGTTGCTCTTCTCTGGACACGTTCTACGCTTTTCATCAGTTCAATTGATTGGGGGGACCAGACTTGGGTTGCATAACCCAGGTGCGGACGTACAAGAGCCAAGTACATAGTTCGGCGAGTGCTAGATTTCCTGATGTACCTTGATGATCGACGAATAAATCCAAGTAGCTTATTTGCCTTATTGGATTGATGGTAAACTTGGTTAGTCCACGTCAGATTGCTAGAGATCCACAGACCCAAATCTTTCTCAGCTGTTGTAACGTCTAAGACAGACCCGTTCATAAGATATTGATGCTCGGTAGGATTTCTCTTCCTTGTTATATGCTGAGACTTACATTTTTGCTGATTGAATTGGAGGAATGTTGATGTAAACCAATCCATAAGGCTGTCAAGATCGGACTGCAGGGCCTTAGAGTCATCAACAGAGTCAATAAGCTTGTAAATTTTCGTGTTGTCAGCAAAGCATGCCACGTTGGATGAACTGCACCTGTCAGGTAGATTGTTTACAAACAGCAAGAATAGCAGTGGACCCAGTAGTGATCCTTGAGGGACCCCAGATGATACCAACACCTCCGTAGAAATTTCGCCAGAGACTGTACAGTCTTCCTTGCTAGCAATGTAAGAGCTAGCTAACTGGACAGACGAGTAATGATCCATACAGAAATGTCCAGAAATGCAGGCCAGGTAATTAATAGATGCACGAGTATTTCAATAAGCATCGCAAAGTGGACCCTTGCTCTTTTCCCCAATTTCAACGTCACCTGTGTTTGGGAATACAGACAATGTGCGTCACAAAGTGTCCCCCAAATGCTGCTCCTCAAATAAGGATAAAACAGCTGCATTAAATTTACCCTAAGCTAAAAATAACACTAAGTAACCTTTAACCTCACCTTATTGCTGGAAATAGGAAGCAAAGCCTTAGACTTAAAGGGACACTTCACATTGGATGTCAAAATTGGGCATGTGTCTCATTACTAGTTGCATTTCTGAACATAAGTGGATTCATAAGGCCAATGACCAGATAATTACTTTTATGAATCACATAACACAAAGTATCATTTGAATCTGAGGATGACTTCTGCTCAGGTTTTCAAAATGTCAGTCATGTGATCAATCACACCTGTCCAACAGCAGTCCTTCTCAGGACTATTCTCGCTTGGACAATCTGCTTCATCAGGTTTTGATATGGGTCATGGAATGAAATCATTTATAGATAACTTGTTGTCGCACTGTGCTTCATTTAAAAGATTGCCATTAATACCGGTACCGGCCAGCCATATAACTAATAATTAGCTTTAATGAACATTATTTGAACTCTTTATCACTGGTGCACTAATTGGGGAGACTGTACAGAAATCAAATGAATTTAACTCATGTCAAATCGCAGGTTGGTTTATAGGAGAGGGGAATACCGGAGTACTCAGAAAAAAACCTCTCAGAGCAGAGAAGAGAACCAACAAAATTAACCCACATGTGACTCCAAGTGGGGCTGGACAATTTGTCAGCCAGCCAGTGAGTGAGTGAGTGAGTGAGCCATGTGAGCAATGCGAATTTCACATTTAAGTCTAAGCATGCATTTCAAATAGCGCTGATACAGTTCATAAGTCTAAGCACCCATTTTAAAATGGTTATCTTTCAATAACTTTGTGACTTGCATGGTGACTTGCATGACTCACGACCATGGCTCGCATGGCTTACAGCCGTGGCTCGCTGGCTCCCACACTGTCCTCACTAACTCCAAGTCGAACCCCGGCCACATTGGTGGGAGGCAATTAAAAATGCTCTAACCACTGTGGCAACACTGCTCCTCACACTCCTCAGGTCTGATTATTTAGAGGTGCACTTTTTTGGTTTTTATTATTGGAATAAATTATTGTTCAAGTTATACCATCAGCTGTTGAAAATTAATTGAATTGTGAACTTTTTTAGCACATTTGTCTGCCCAACGGAGATCATTGCTTTCAGTGACAGAATTGAAGAATTCCGCGCAATCAACACAGAAGTGGTTGGGTGCTCTGTAGATTCAGTTTTTACTCATTTAGCTTGGTAAGTGCATTAATTTTGTCCTAAATGCCGTAGAGAGAATTTTAAAAGTTCTTATAAATAGCTGTTAGTTTTTTTGCTCCACGTTTCCCTTTCTCGCTTATTGTTAATGAAAAGGCTTTTCACACTCTTTATACTAACATTATATATAATATAATATTAATATAAAGAGATGTATAGCTCTAGGTCCCTCTTGTCCTGTTTACTACCCTTTGTTTCAAACTGTACAGTTAAATTAATAGGGCAATCAGAATTGAACTTGATCTTATAATTTTTTTTTTAATTCCATGTCATTGTTTCTTGTTTGCATTAAAAAATGGATGTCACAGGATCAACACTCCAAGGAAAGAGGGTGGCCTTGGAAAACTCCAGTATCCCTTACTGTCTGACTTGAATCACCAAATTGCTAAAGATTATGGAGTACTGCTTGAGAATGAGGGACATACTTTAAGGTGCCTTTTTAAATTAATTTTGCCTTCAGGAATGTTATATTTAGCAACTACATGTATTCATTGAAGTGGAGGTGGCTAGTGGTGGATATTTACTGAGCCACGAATACTAAAACAGTGAGATAATATAGCACAAAAAGATGATTTTAACTCATTTATTCCTGCAAAGATTACAACATTTTCGGGCGCAAATTCCGCGCGAATTTCTTGGAGGTGAATAGCAAAGGATATCCAGAGTTTGAGTAGGCAATCAGCATGCGCGTTCAACGCTATCCACTGTTTTGGTCTACACTGAAGCAGATTATCTCTAAGCAATGATGTTTCAAAAATTGGAAATTTTACAAATTTAATTTTAAGTGCACAAAAGTGTGCTACTCATAAACTGGTTCAGTGCAATTGGGAAGAATAATTATTTGAACAAAAATTGGTAATAAAAAATGTCATTGATACGTAGGACTTCCTTTGTTATTTGGGAATTCAAACCAGAAGTAGAGAATGACATCTTTTTCTTATTTACTTTGTTGCAGAGGCCTTTTTATCATTGATGACAAAGGAACTCTTCGCCAAATTACCATGAATGACCTCCCAGTAAGTGTTAATTAATTAATGTCAGTTTTGCTGTACATAAAAATGATATAAGGTGGATTTCTTTTATACAGAGGTTAAACGTTTTCCAATACAATTTGGAATGAACTAGCTGATTTAATTATTTTGATCCTATGCCAAGTAGAGGATTTAATCTATTGCATTTAAAGGTTGTTGGTTGTCGAGTAACTACAAAAAAAAACTTCAGGCCTACAGTTGTAGCTTGAGAAAACGTTTTAGGGCCATGTCCGTATTGGTACGGCAATTACTTGGAACCTGTGGCCTGTAGATTGCACCAACAGAACTGTGACTGGAGAACTTTAATCTGATGGGGCTAGTTTGTCGCCAAACCAAATGGGATGAGGATGCTTTTATTTTGAGTGGAATATTGAATTATGATGACGATGATTTTGATTATTGTAACAAATTTTGTTTATTTTCACTTGAAGGTTGGCCGATCTGTGGATGAAACCCTCCGTTTAGTCCAGGCTTTCCAGTATACGGACAAACACGGTGAAGTGTGTCCGGCGGGCTGGAAGCCTGGTAAAGAGACTATAATTCCAGATCCCACGGAAAAGAAAAAATATTTTGCCAAGCAAGCAGAGAATGAAGAGGCAACGGAGAAATAGAATTAATTTTAAAATAAATTACCCATATGTTGAAGTCGTCAAGAAAGCCAGACTGTGTCACCTACAGTAGCTTGGTGAAGTTGACGTAGTGCAATGCTTTCAGACAATCTTTTTAGAGAACTTTTAACTCTACAGAAAGTTATTGGGTGTAGAGTTTTTATACTCGACATGTTTTCGATTTCAACTAACATTCGTCCACTATGCGTTCCAGTCGTTTCTTATTTGAAAGAACCTTGACTCCTTTCCAGCGCCACTTTTCCCAGACGAATAAAATTTGAGAAACCTTTAGTTTCCCTCTTTTTTCGTATACACTAGTACCTTGAAAGGTCCGCCATATACTCCGTGACTGGCACTGGTGTAACGCTAGTGTTTTTTTTAAAGAGTGGATTACCAGTTTTGCAGTCACCAGTCCGTTTCACACTCTGTGCAGCCTATAAAACGTCTTGGTGACGTCGGACAGAGACGGCAAAAGTCGCTTACTGTTGCTCGCGCAGACCAGGAAGCTTCAGGGACAACATCGACGGCATCTAAAAGAGAAGAGTTTACAAGACTCTTTTATTAATCTAATAATATACATGAAAACCTGTCTTCATTCTGATTGGCTAAGAGGAATGCAGTTTTCTGATAACAGTGCAGAAAAAGTAGGCCGAGTTATTCAGTCATGCATGGCTACGTACGAAGCTTCATGGTCAGATTTCACGGCTCAGTCTGTTTTCTTTGTCTCACAAGTCTCAAGGGAGATTTCTAAGCAAAATAATATTCAAATTTAACCATAAAGCCTCGTAGCCATGTGTGAATATTGGTATATCGAACGTGTCCTATTCAGGAAAAAAAGACGTAACAGACCAGGTATTCTACAGCTTATTGGTCGGTGATCAAAGAAAGCCACAGATAGCCAATCCAAATTGAATGCTATCCCTGGATGGCGCGGGTAAACGTTAACACGTATATTATTGTTAACGTCATTGATATCTTAGGGTCTGTTTACCAAGAGGGAGGGTCCCCCGGCTAACCGAGCTTCCCTGTGAGAGACAACTTTTCATACGTTTCTTTGAAAAGGCATTGAAGCGTTTTCATGCCAGACAGGGTAACCCGCACCCTGTCTACTTGCCCGGGTTAGGCCCTGTTTACAAGCAGGTAGGGTAACCCTACTTCTAGGGTTCCCCTAGCAGGAGGGTCAAAGATAGACCGGGTTTACAAGCAAAATTTCACAGGTAGGGTTACCCTACCACCCGGGACAACTTGCGTGCTTGGTAACCGCAAGCATCGCAAACACAATGGAAACCGCTAAAAAGTTGTCTCGGGTAGGCGAGTTGTCCCCAGCAGAGCGTTTACACACTAGGGTTACCCCAGCACTCAGATAGGGTGACTCTAGCGCCAGGGAAATCCTAGCTGCCTTGTAAACACGTCGATGAAAAAAGAAATGTGTGAGTGCTAGTGTAACTCTCGAGCCTCTTGCTAGAGGATTACCCTACCTGCTTGTAAAACAGGGCCTTCTAGGCAGTAAACGGTTCGTGCCGAGTTACCCCGGCTAACCGAGGCGAGAAGACCGCGAAAACTTAGAGGCGCGAAATTACCAGTGGCATCTACTGAACGAAATGACAAAGTGCAAAATAGTTTCCCTATACACTGAAAAGCGGCCGCTAGCGAAATAAGTGATAATGAGATTAAACTTCCCGCCAAAACGTTTCCTTTGTCCGCCATCTTGCTTGTTGTGCTTGGTGGCCCACTAGTTGCGTTTCATGTAAAGGCAGGTTATATTTTAACCCTCCTAGCCGGGTAACTCGGTCAGCCAGGGCACCCTCCCTCCATGTAAACAGGCCCGTAGCTGTAAACCCTTTACCCCTTAGGCCTTATCCGGCCCCCATTGGTGAGTCAAATCGTCTGTCTTTAGGTAAACGGAGTAAATGTCACTCTTAGAAAGAAAAGACCAAGTGAAAATTACTATAAAATCTTGGTGAGACGAAAAAACTGATTAGCGGTGTTTGCCAAGCACACTGAAGAGTGCAATCCAATTCGACTCGACTCATATCTTGATCATATCCAAATGAAAGACTGGCTCTAATGTATAAAGACGTAACTGATGTGAAAATATTTCGAAAAGAGCTTCATTAACGTTGTGCCCATGATCTTTCGGGAACCGCACAAATGCTGAAAGTCTGACTGTTTGGAATGCGTTCGTACAGACGCCTTTTCTCAATAGCCCATTTCCGAGTTGCTGCATGCCTCAGTTTCAAAGCAAGTCCTAGTGCACAACCATTCAAATGGAAATTTGTTGCGTATTTTTATGGAAATCAAACTCATTCCCTTACAATAGTTGAGCACCAAGACTCACTTCGAAACCGAGACAAACAGCAACTCGGAAATGGCCCATTCGACAGAACCTTTTCCGAGCAAATTTGGCGAGTGAGTGCGTGGTACATTTTTTGCGTCAAAAATACTGGTTAAGCTTGAGATAAAGTTTATAGATCGTTTTCACTGTCACGCAATAATCGAAACCGTTCAATGAAATAAGCCAAAAACTTGGAATGTTGTAGAAGACAAATTCATAATCACCTCACCAATTCTCTGGTCTGTGCGGTACATCGTTTCTGAGTTATTTGTCGAAGCGTTTCACGCAACTTTATAGAGTCAACACGATGATCTGGAATTCCTTTTGCGATGAAAGCGCTTACTTTTCGCTCATAAGATAAAATAAATGTGTATGAACACATCTCGTAATGTAATGTACTTGAAACGCTCAGACTGCTGAGATTCATAAGCATAGACATTTTTTTGGGTTTCGACAAAACACTGACCCCCGGTCAACTGACCCCCCTACTGACCCCCTATAAAATCAATGGGAAAATGAATACTGCTTACTTAAGCCTCAACAACCCTTTTTAAACAGCATTGTTCAACAATATTTAAGTCTAAGCACCCATTTTAAAAAGGTTAGCTTACATGAAGTAATCGGCCATCACAACAATAATCGAAAACTAACCTTTTTAAAATGGGTGCTTAGACTTAAATATTGTTGAACAATGCCGTTTAAAAAGGGTTGTTGAGGCTTAAGTAAGCAGTACTCATTTTCCCATTGATTTTATACGGGGTCAGTAAGGGGGTCAGTTGACCGGGGGTCAGTGTTTTGTCGAAACCCCATTTTTTTCCAACCAAATATAAACTTTGTATCATAGTGTCACGCAAGGTGACAATTCGGAAATTAAAAATTCTGTATTTTCGAAACGAACGACGTTATGGAACTGAAAACTTGAAAAAAAGATTTATTTCTAGGTCATCTTCAACCAACTATAGATAAAAATTCAAAACACCTTGCGATTTTGATTATAGAATTTGATGAACCATGTATACTGTCCACTATTATTTAGTACGACGAGGTCGTCAAAAAAAATACGGATAATTGCAACCTGTGGTTTTTTAAGTCTTCCGTGATGATTGTATTAAATGTTATCGACACGGCCACTCCTTGACAAAAAACGTGTGACAGCTACAATCTTGGACATTTCAAAATGAAAATGAAGACCAACCCTCCCCCCAGTTTCAATAATAAAAAAATGGCGGGCTTCAACTTGCGCGCGGATTCATCATTGATTTTGGGGAGAGGGGGGTGCTAATGTTTCATCTTATTTCGTCCAAGATCGTAGCTATGGTTTTATCGGCACGTATTAAAGCATCGACTAAGATGAATAAAATCAATTAAGATATTTAGAAAATCAAAGGTAAATTGCTCCCACCCTATTGTTTCATTCAGACGTCAGGTCCGTCACGGTACTTGTCGAAGCTCGCTTGCGTGACGAAAAACAGGTGACCGGGACAACTACGTACACACTTTGCATAGATACTACACGCGATACTCATGCATCACTTGGATTTGACCTTGATGGTGCAAAGTAAAAAATCGTTACACGACACGTTGGAGTATAAAGTTGGAATTAAGCAATAATGGTAAGTGTCCTAGCTATGATAAAATAAAGTTGATCTCGCTAATTTTCGTCGAAACATGGAAAATAGAAATCTTTTAGTAGAGGATACAAGTTCATTACAAACAACCACATTGTAATAAACCCAGGTAAGCTAAATGAAATGGAAAGATGATTTTTTTTACTGCTCACGAAAGGTTTCACTCATTTTACATTTGAGGGCGACTTAATTACGATGAAGAAGCCATTTATCGAAAATGTCTTTGAGGGACATCACAGTTTATTTGCTGAAAGAGATCCTATACGCGATTTGAAGACATGACATCGATTTGGGACGATTCCACGAGCCAAATTTATGCCAAATGTCATGTATAAATCAGTCTGCTTATTTTTTTTTATGCTACCACGTTCTGAGGAAACTGTAATTTTCACATGCAGTTTTTTTTAGCCGATGAAACCTCCGAAATTTCTTGGGTTGTTTACGTAATTCCAGTCACATTGACCCTAGATGAATTGAAATTCAGTGAATCGGTTTCTGTCACGCGATTATTAGTGTACGCCGAACTTTTAAACATTTCAACAAGACGAAAAACCAGCTGCGATAAAAATACGAAACTTCAAACTTTACTGATCGCCAGTCATTCTCGTTTCTTTTTACAAAGAAATTCGTGTCGAAGGATTTCACTTTAATTTAGTAACAGAGCAGAATGTGCTGTGTCAGCATGACTGAAGAGAATCTTTCGTGATCTGTTTTTTTAGAATTTATGAAACTTCATAAATTGGACCGTGCAAGGAAAATGAAAAAGAAATCATTTCAATCTCGTCTTGTGGGACATAACTTGAACTCAAGGCTCAGAGGGTAGCTTGTGGGGGAGGGGGGGGGGGGGGAACGTTGCGTGACGCCCCAATGACGACCAGTAGACTCTACAGCACAAATCGCACGGTAATATCTTGAATCCCGTTCCCGGATTCCTTTCCTGGATCCCGTTCTCGAATCCTGTTTCAGATTTTTTTTCAGGCTTGAACTTGCTTGTCTAACTGTGATAATCTTTCTAACTTTCATTCCATGGTGCCTATTGGTTTGTGACAGCGCAACCTAGCCCCACGACAAACACCCACTTTTCCGTAATAATTACGTTTTAATTCTGTAATACTCATTCCTTGAATCAACCATAGCGTTAAGTGCGATGGTAGATTATATAATAACCCAAGTTATTCTCGCATTTTGAGTGGTTCTTGCCAATGATCAATTAGAGGACAGACGCACGATTGCCCTTACCATCAGCAGTTTAATTCTTTATTATACTAGTAATAGTTTTCATTAAATCTGCTCCCGCCTAAGATAATGCGGATGGCAGTTGAGGTGTTTTCCAATTAATATGTGCTGCACATTGTGATGTCTTCATATAATTTTACATGTAATTGGGTAGGTAAATGAAAGTGAAAGATGCAAGGAAAGAATGGGCAACAACAAACGGCATTTATTTTTAATTTCAATCAACGTTAACGTTTATTTGATACGATACGTTATCAATTAAAAATCAATTTACATAATTTTGGAAAACGCCTTGAAAATGTGATAGTAAAACAGAAACTGGAACATTCAATGATTAGAAGACAACATTTCGTCGTCATCTTTTTGATCCATGTGGTTCTTTCCACGGAACCTTGAAATACCATAAAATAGGAATAAAACTCGCTTATTATATTCGGATAGGTAATTATTATTATCTGTGAATTCATAACGGTTGTAAAAATGATGGAAGATTGTTTGAAAATGTTGATACTGAGACTATGCTTCTGCTTCTGAGGTTGCGTCTAGCACTGTTTGAGGCCGAGTCTGTCGCCCCTGTTCAGTCTGATTTCATTTGTGTTTGACAAATTGTCGCCCCTGTTTATGATTTGTGCCTGAAAAAACGATTTCTGACGCAGGCAATATAATTTTCTATCAGATACTGTAATCTTTGATTTTCAAAGTAAAAGGAATGGATGTAAATATTTGAAAATTACTCACCTCCAATAGAACACCTCGCGAACTCGGTGAACAATACCGATACCACCTTGCGCGCCCCGTTAAGCAATACCGATACTGCCTTGCGCGCTCAGTTGATCAAATCGAGATTGCTTTCCTCTTTACAACATCTACCAATTGACATATTTTCCCTTTTTCCGCGGGGGCTTCTAGGTTGCCTCCTCGGGTTTTGGCCTCTGGGCCATGCTGCCGTGCGTCTGTTCAGTAATAGACCACAGATGACGTCAAAATGTGGTAAGAACATCAGTGACACACTCGGCTATCGAGAAGGGATTCTTGAAAAGTTTCTACGATGGTATTTAAAAATATTTCATACTTTTTCTTAACAATATCGGTGAACATTAACCCGGTAAGATATATTACCGCGTCATATGATAACCGGATATTGTGTGCAACGAAACACAAAACTCGTTTCCGGTCACGCACACAATTCTCTAATACATCAGTTCCCCATTAATCTGTCGCGTAGTGCGTACGTGGATTAGTGGTCATTGCGATTGCCTCTACATGAGGGGATGCCGAGTTCGATTCCTACTTGGGTTACCTTCTACGTAGCCTCCTTCGCAGCCCTTTTTAGGCTCGTCCCTCTGTGGGGAGGGACCAGCCTAAAAACGGCAGCGAAGGCTACCTTCTACGAGGCAAAGAAATCTTACGCATGTGCAGCCACAGCGCGACCCCCACGTTTTAGATATAATCGAAAAGTGATGGAGAGAGATCTTAATGATCTTTTTTAGAACTTGTACAGAGGTTACAAGTTTTGATTCCCAATTCATCGAAAACATTCGTTGGACAAAAGTCCTTAAGTTAAATGACAGTGATACTCGCTGAAGTGCAAAAGTTTCGTTGTAAGAATTCATCGACTTTCCAAGAAAAAAAATACAGTAAATTAGATTTCGTTTCTGTCGATGTTTTTTATCGACTTTTGCGACTTTGCTCATCATATGGCAGCAGTTTGTTATAACACCTCAATCGATATATCACCCTTTTGTTAATAGGATGAAAGCCAGAGATCACGTGATTGCTCGTTAATCAATGACCACTTAAATACATGATTCATCGTGTTTTACTTCAATATCACTTGTCATCTGAAACAAAAGAATTTATTCCCAGTGCGCCAAAAGCCAACCACATAACGCCGCCTCGGTCTGAAAATCCGGCTCATTACAAACAACCACATTGCAAAAAACCCAGGTAAATGAAATGGAGAGATGATTTTTTTCTTTTTTACTGTTCACGAAAGGTTTCACTCATTTTACTTTTAGGGGTGACTTAAGGCGGGGGTACACCTGAAAGCCGTTTTCACGCTGCTTAAAATTGGTTTGATGGAAATATCTCGCTAACGTTTCAAGCAATACAAAAACCCTATACTCAAAACACAAATCAATGTTTTGGGGTGTTTTGCAAATCTTTTGGTGGTTTTTAGGTATATTTGGAAGAAGATAGTTTTTCTCGAAAAAGTAGTAAAATTTGGAGGAATAAGGAATAGTTCAGATTTGATGTAGTTTAAAATTAGAATTTGAAGTTAAAAATTGATATATGGACAGCCAAACAGTCCCCTACCAACCTGGTGTGCTCTTAGATTGGGGGCAACTGTCTGTTGGAGTTCCAAAAATAATTTTCTTTCTTTTATCCCTTCTTTAAACCTCTTAAAATGTCATTCAAGTTCACGTGTACCCCCATCTTTAGATGAACAAGCCATTTATCGAAAATGTGTTTAAATAATAATTATATAAATCTCTTTCCCCTACTTTCCTTCCACAGAACACCGCGCGTAAAATGACTATCACGAAAAAATGTTTTCTCAAAAAGCTTTTGGGGGAAAGCAATACATCATTTTAAAGCTAAAAAAAAGGCTTTCCAAAAACATATAACTTATTTACAGAGATCTAGAACATTTTATAAAAAGGAAAGTTGGAAGAAAAATATAAAAATAATAATAATAACACCTAAATCAGTTTTCCACACAAATTTGCTCATTTTTGAATGGAAAATAAAAATCTTCCCCATTTCATCAGCTTTCTTGGACCAAAATTTGACGGAAAACTGAGGAGGCACGAATTTTTGCGGATTTTTCTGAGTAATCGGATCAGCGATAATGTATAAAATGATTTAATTAGGTATGTGTCAAATTTGCGACCTGTTACTACGGCAACGAGACAGATCACATTGCGAATATTAAGGACGGTGCCTACTATTGTTATTGCGTATATGTTCTGCGCACCTCGAGATACTCGGATTTCCTGTGGGTGGTGCTTATTAACACAGGGATATTTTTGCGCGTTTCAAAACTATGCGGAAAAAGCAGAACTTAGCAAGTACTCTTGGTATCCAAAAAGAAAATTGGGGGTAACCATGTATTTTTCAGAGATAATTAAGCTTCAATTTGGAAAAGAATGCCATACATTGCTTTGTATTTTGAGCTTTTTACAAATATTGTTGTTTAATTATCTCCGAAAAATGCGTGGTTACCCCTAATTTTCTTTTTGGATTTCAATAACATTTGTTGATTTCCTTTTCCGACATATTCAGTAAACCGCGTAAAAATACCTTTGAATTATTAGTAGGCACCGTCCTTAACGTCTGTTGGCCAAAAACCACCCAAAATACCAATTTTTCGACGGAAAGCTCATCCCAAAGGATAAAATAATTCGCTGGACATGTAATAAAGGTAACTATGTAATATTTAGAGCGAAAACAAGCGAATATTTTGAACTTTTAAACACTTCAACAAGACGAGAAACCAGCTGCGATAAAATACGAAACTTCACTGACTTCATTGACTTCACTGATCGCCACTTCATTCTCGTTTCTTTTTACAAAGAGGTGCGTGCGGAGGATTTTACTTTATCATTTAGTAGCAGAACAGAATGTGCTGTGTTACCATGACTGAAGAGAATGTTTCGTGATCTATTAGCGCCTTTTGTTTTTGGAATATATGAAACTTCATAAATTGGACCTGTGCAATGGAAATGAAAAAGAAATCATTTCAATCTCCTCTTATGGAACATATCTTGAACTCGCAGCTCAGAGGGTAGTGAAGCCCCAATAACGGCTGCGAAGGAGACTAGTAGACACTGCAGCACAAATCGCACGATGATATGTTGGATACCTTTTCTGGATTCCGCTCTCGAATCCTGTTTTAGATTTTTTTTTTGCAGGCTTGAACTTGGTTGTCTAACTGCGATGATCTTTCTAACTCTCATTTCATGGTGCCTATTGAGTTTGCTGTGGCACAAAAAAAAAAAAACCAGGCCTGCTTTCCTGTGTTGGTGTCCACTTTTGATAAGGGAGGGCGCCTTAGGAAAAAGGTTGCAAGAAGAGTTGCTGTTGCAAAGTCAGAGCGGGAAGAGGTATCTCAAAGAGCGTTAGAGCCTGGTAAACACAGACAAATGATAACGTGGAGAAGCACACAGTTTAGGTCCCCTCTCTCCTCCCTCCTTCCCATGCAAAAACGAGTTCGAGATACAAAATTACGTACTGACCATTTATTGTTCTTCTCTAAAAGGCCGCGGGATGTGTCAAGCTCAACAATGGAGCGATGATGCCCCTTATTGGTTTGGGGTGTGTATTTTCAGTGTCTTTTATAATTTTGAGTCGAGTTGTTCGAAGCTCCGGTTATTTTGCTATGCTCACATTTAATCCTGGATTGCTGCCAAGTGGACTCTGGTCTCTAGTGTGACCACGCGAGTACCTCCGCATAGAAGATACAGAGGATATAGTTTGTTGCTGGTCTGGAAATCTGTCTTTATGGTGCTATTAAACGTGTTTTCATGTTTAAAAGTAGATACTTAACAATCGCAGAATCTAAGCACTTTCAAGATGTGACATGTCTTTTGAAATTCTGGGTCCCTATAGGTTTAGTCCCGCACTCTCGCTTAAGTCGCGACGCAAATCCGGCACTTTTACAGTGCTAATAAAAGACTACTTGCAGGCCTTCCGATTTTACCCGAGCCGCGATAAAAGGCAGTTGATTTTTGAGTAAACTGCCTTTTATCGCGCAATCGAGAGAAACTGCCGTTTCTAGAGACTGCGTGTCAAAACACGTTTGACCGCCTCAGAGCGCGCGCCCTGTCTCGTTCCCAGACGTCTCTCTTGCGATGTAAATTTGCTCTTCGCAGTACACGCTTGTCACCAGCCACTCGCGCCTTCCTTTGCTCGCGAACAAAATGCAAAACGAAGCGCTTAAAGGTGGCAGACACGAGGGGTCAGGTTGCAGCGACATGTTGCAACGACAAAAGGTGTGTAGTACACATTGAGGCGACATGCATTAGGGTCGTGTAGCTGGGACATGTAGCAGAGACAAAATCACAACATTTGCACACACATGAATTGTTGTGAGTACATGTTACAGGAATATGTTGTAGCGACATGTCCCCACGACGTGTCCCATGAAGTTCAACCAGTTGAACTTCATAGGACATGTCGCGGGGACAAAATAACCCTCATTATGGTGTTGCATAATTATAAAAGTATCAGTTCACACGAGGGGACATGTCGCTGCAGCATATCCCTGAAACATGTGCCCTCAACATGTGTGTGCACATGTTGTGATTTTGTCCCTGCTACATGTTACCTCAGTGTGCACTACACAAGTTTTTGTTACTGCAACATATAGCTGCAACATATCCCTGCAACATGACCCCTTGACCCACCTTAAGGAAGAGGCAGACACGCGCCTGTTAAGGTTTGGCAGCAGTCTATGTTAATGTGATCCCTAGGTATGTGATTTAACAATTATCATCGTCAATTAGCATGCTGAATCTTAACTGAAGCAAGGCTGCGTTCAAACCAATCTTAAGAAGATTGCAACTTGAAATAAGGGCTACTCGAAGTACGGCACTTTCCAGGGTCTGCCAGTTTCATAACTTCTTCTTTGATTTTTACAAACATCCACAGAACCTGGAAATCAAACAAAGGAGACGTAGGCAAAGCAGTAAAGCTTGCCCTGCACCATGGATATAGACACATTGATTGCGCACATATCTATCTCAACGAAGCTGAAATCGGTGATGCACTAAATGAAGTGTTTCAAGAAGAAAAGCTGAAGCGTGAAGATCTCTTCATCACTTCAAAACTTTGGTAATTTAAGGATTTTCTTCGCCTTTACCGGATTTCTGTCCTATGTTATCTCTCACAGCACTGACCGGCATATAGACGTTTCAGGACCACTTCACAAAGAAGAGTGCTATAGTTTCCGAGAAGGAGGGTCAACAATTGAAGTCAACCTACATCTGTCACAACCTTTTAATGCGCTTTGAACTCTGTGCTCTCTTTTTTCTAAGGAGTCCCGATGACAGCGTTTGAAAGGCAGACATGCAGGGCTACCCGGTGGTTCAATTGGTTACTGCGGACTGGTGGCTCAGTTGGTTAAGCACCGGGCTGCCACGCTGGAGATCGTGAGTTCGACTCCGGCCGGACCAACACTCAGGGTCTTAAAATAACTGAGGAGAAAGTGCCACCTCTGTAATTTCACCCGCAAAATGGTTAGACCGTTTCAAGTCCTATCTTCCATGTTCATAAGTTCCCAGTGGGACGTTAAATAAGCCACACACTATTCGAGAAGAGTAGGGGATGAAGTTCCTGGTGTTGTGGCTGTCCTTTGTGAGTGTATGGATGGGTGGGTAGTAGCAGGTCCACATCAGCTGAATAGCTGCCAAAACTTCAACCTGCCCAAACTAACAAACCCCACAGCTAGGATTACCTTAGAGCCAGGGTAACTCAATCATGTAAACACGTAGCGTGAAAAGAGAAGAAATGAGTGATTACTCGCGTGTGCCCCCTTTTACAAGGGTAACCCCTGCCCAACACCTCCTCCTTGTAAACAGGTCCGTAGATTGTAAACACCGTGAAAGGTCACATTCAAGATTTTGTTGAAAACCTTGAGCTTTTTACATTCAACTTAAATTTTCAGTCTTCTTCGTATCTTCACTGCCTGTTCAATCACTTAATAACTTCTCTATTGTTCATCCAAATCGGACATGTTAAAACAAGTAGAATGTTTAACCCTTTCACCACCAATGATAAATGCAAATTGGCACTTATAGATTTTACTCTGTTTAACGCCAGACGATTTTACTCGTCAACAGGGAAGCCCTCGGCGGTGAAAGGGTTAATATGGATGTCTAGTTTTTTTAAATTGTCTTATAATTAGTTTGATGTGTTTATGAAAAACTACCCGTTAAATTTTTCAAAGGAAAAAATCGAATAATTAGAACTCAACCTTGGTCCTCTCGCGTCATAGAAAATCCAATTACCACTCGACTTACGACGTAGTTAAATTTCATTTTTACAGCAACTCTAACTTAAGATTAATATTTCATTTTGTTTCTTAGGTCGAATAGCCACGCACCAGAGGATGTTCTGCCTGCCTGTCAGACGACACTGAAAAATCTACAGATCGATTATTTGGATCTGTACCTGGTATGAGGGTTCATGTTGAATAAAAAGACTTCAATTAGTCTGGAAGTGATTATAATGACGCGGCTTTTGCAGCGAGAAGAAGTCCTAGTTGCCATTGTCGGCGTTTTTGCTTAAGTTCTCAAATGTTTTATCGCGAGGCAGTGTTCTGAGGAACGATCTAGCCAGCTACGCAGGCTTCAATTTACACTCTACCCAATCCAGCAATAGTTGACAGTAAGGCCTTGAAGCAATCAGAATTGAAGAAATTATGATGTAGTCCGCTCAAACTGCAGAAAACTGCGCAGAAGGAAATCGCGATTTATAGGGACCTAAAGATCTACGACTTCCCGCGAAGACGTCGATCGACGAAAACGTCGCCTCAGAATATAATTTTTCATTATCGTATCATTTCTTTAGCGATTATTCCATCTCGTTCACTTCGAACAATGTGGGCAAAATATCCTAAAAATAAATTGGTACGAGCGGTTTTAGAGTAAAAATAGGTGGTTTTCACTTTACGTCAGTCATCGCTGCCATGTTGGTAGACGAAAACAAAAGGTCTCTCATTAGCCTCTTTTGTTCGTCCACCAGCAATTGTACATTGCAGCATTGTTAGCTGTGCCTCCAGAGATTGGTTAAAAACCACTTATGGAGAATGAAAGGGTCGCATTTGTATGATTAAATGAAAGTGAGGCTGGCGTTGACCCTTTTATGATACAGACCTCCCTCCTTTTCTTATGTTAATGATGTTGTTGTCATGCTAATTAGTAGGAATTTACATAAGAAAGGCAGTAAGGTTTCTATCAAAACAAGGTCAACTCCAGCCTCTCTTTCATTCATAGGCCAGGAGGCCAGGTAACTAAGCACACAACTGTAAAATGAATTACTGTCGTTAAAACCTCAAATTGGTTTATTTCACGTCGTTGCTATGCAGAGTACCGCAAAAATATGTGCTAAAAAACGTGCCGCACGTGTAACCCATAATATAATGTTTGTGGAGCTCTCGTTGCAGTAGCCGTTATCGTTTCTTAAACTCTGTATTTGTTCAAAAAAGTCAAGCGATATTTTTGAGCCAATGACTGAGCAAAGAAGTAGAAATTGCTTGCTACACCCAATTAGAAGTCGCTTTAGCACGAAAATTGTTTTTTTGATCAATGACTAGCATCTCTTGAAGTTTCGCTACGTCTTGATTACTTATGTTTTTTTTCCTGCAGATCCATACACCACTGGCTTTCACCAAGGATGCACCTATGCGACCCCAGTGCATAGCTGATGGTGTCCTTGGATATTCATCAGAGCGTATTGCAAAGACGTGGAAGGTACTAACAATTGATGTTTCTTTTGCATCGTCGAGACATCTTTATAGCTCCTTTAATCAAACAAGGGTTGCCTCTTAAACCGGTTTAATTTTTTGCAAGAGTGAATTAGGTAAAAAAATTCCAGTGGCCATGGTGGGTTCCCCAGCACAGGTGCAAATGAGTCTGTTGTCAAAATACCCGTTCACGCAAAAATTGAACACTAGGAATGCAATATAATGGGATCCTCGTCACATGTCCTCTCGTTGGTTGGGTAATGGCCCATTGTTTTCGCGCGCAAAGTGTAACAAATCCATTTGTTGTACAGGTGAAATTTTTTCCCCAACAGCTCGCGCTCTCATTGGTTACTTAGAGGTCACATGACATACAACAATAAACTGTTTCCCGCCTAAAGTC
>OX421446.1:7799821-7827321 GCA_949126865.1 Montipora capitata
CCACGCCCATGGTCACGTGACCAATAAAAGTAAACTCTAAATTTGTCTACGTGCTACGCAATTTGGGTATTTAATCAGTGGTTTGATAATTTGTATTCGTTTTTTTGCATCTAGCCAAGCATGGTTTTCTTTTTATTTTGAAAAATGTTCTTTTTAAAGAGATAAACGATACTGAAAGACCCATAACATTTTCAAATAGATGATTTGAAAAAGTCAATGCTTAGCTATATCCTGTATTTTGGGGGAGAAACGTGCCATATAAAAAAAATTTAATGTAATGTAAAGACCGCCGGAAATTTAGCTTTTCCTCAAACCGGAAGTCAGTTCGTTTACACATGCGCAGTTGATCTGTGAACCAGTGCGAGGAAGGGCGAAGAAAAACGTTCGATGGAAACAACAGTTCGTGTGGTGATTTTTGTTTGTGAGTGGGGTTTCTTGTCAGCTCATGATATGATTACGTCAGTCACCGGAAGTAACATTTCACTTCCTCAGCAACGCGCGAAAAATCCGTCTTTGGGCCCTTATGTTGAAGCATGTGGATGCGATGCGAGATGTAACCCACTTTCCGGTTCCAAATACCACTTCATTTATCTACCCAAGAAATTCATTCTTCAATATTTTCATTTCTCTCTTTCGTCATTTATTCTTTTATTTTCTCACCAGGTTGCTTTAGCATGGGGAACTACTTGCGGGGTTCCAGTTCTTCCAAAAGCTGTTTCTGAAAATCATCTGAAAGAGAATCTAGAAGCACTTCGCGTGAAGCTAGATGATGACGATATCGAAGCGATTAAGAACATTGGAGTTCGTTATCGGTACATCAAAATGAATTGGATGTTCAAGCCGGATGAAATTCCTAAAGATCTCTGGGATGGAGAAGACTAAAACGGCGGGTTATTTCTCAATGAACACAAGAGAAGAGCAATAGATTCTTGATGATCCCGCAACTTCTTGTCAAAAAAATAAATAAATAGAATAAAATAAAATAAAGAGAGATTGTATTAAGCCTTTAACGTCATGCTGCAGCGTCGTTTCTCGCTTATAGATCAGTATTTGAAAAGTTTTAAAGGCCGCTCAATTAAAGAGTAAGCACGAAGCTCAAGGCCTGTTTGAGTGGAATGTTATTTTTTTGCCAGAGATTGCTAGGGGTTTCTCACCGTAGTTTTAGCCAGGGGTGTTTCAGTAATAGGTGCCATAATTTCACTGACTGATGTGCTTATCGCTTGAGACCACTGACTGTAACTGGTTTTAGCTGTTGTGCCAACGTATCCCCATGACAGAGTTTTTTTTTTTTTTACTTGTGAAAACGCCGTTTCACAGACGCTGTATGGAAGTTGCACGCTCCAGATGGGCTCCTGATAATAGAATTAAAGGCCCGCCTTAGCAGAACACAAGAAGCATAGTCTTATGACAATATTTCCTCTTTTGAAAGTAAACAAAGCGGAACAACAATACTAGTACCGTTACACTCTTTACATGAGAACAGAAGTTTGAATGACTAAACTTTCTCGCTAATTGTAAGTTCCCAGTTAATCCTGGGTCATTCCAGTCCCTTGTGGGGACAAGCACTGAAAAATTAATTTCAAATGAACCCCTTCACTGCCCGCTTGTCTTCACAAGGGACTGGGAACACCCAGGATTCACAAGAACTTGCGAAATAGTCTATCGATCGAATTCGTCACTTCTTTCCCGTCCTAACTCCGAAAAACCTGAACATGGATAGCAGGGGACGAATATGTATCGAGATCTCGTGGCGATACTTTGCGAAACTAAAATTCGTTTCATTGGGCGAAAACATTTCGTCTGGCATCAGCCACCCTAAAAAATGATCTTCTTAGGAAGTGACTTTCGATAAAAAGAGTGGCGGCAAGAGCAACGACGTTTGCGAAAAGCATGTACATAACTACTGACTTGTGCCCAGTCGCTTGTACAATCCAGGTGACGGGAAGCGAGGTTGACAACTGTTCGCGTTATAAAGACGACTGGGAACAAGTCATCGAGCAATAGGCCTTATTCACGATAGCCGCCATGTTGGTTTTCAATTTGTCATGCAAATTAGCCATGTGTTATGCTGGGGGGCAAACATTGGAAAAAAGGTAAATTGCGGAAAATCGGCTCGTCGAAATATTGAAATAACATTGCTTAAAGTCCATCTTAGTATTTAGAATTAAGTACCTTTTATAATAATTTTATATCTTTTGATTGCTTTTGACAATTTGACTTTCTACTTCGTTATCTGCTCATTTTTCACTAAAAAAACATCGAAGTAACTTGTGTAGTCATTCTATTTTACTGCTTAGGTGATAAACATTCAATGAACGTGAAACAAATAATCTGTGCGGCTAAAATGTTCGTTATAACCTCTCGAACTTGTGTTGTTTGCCCCCTCAGAAGTGTGTAGCTAATTTGCATGATAATAGCAAATCCAACATGGCGGCCATCGTGAATAAGGTCTATTGGTGACGTATGCTTGCGCTGTTACTCGACTCATGGAAACCTGGGGCCAGTTTAGCCGCCATCTTGTAAAGCCATCATCCATTCTCCACCTCTGAATTACGGTTGTCGTTAATTCCTAGTTTAGAAGACTGAAAGCTTGATATGAACAACCCAAGTATATGGACATGGGACTCGAACCTGGGAATATTGATTGGCCCGTCACCTAACCACTTCATCGCACCACTAACAACTGCTCATGGACAATATTTTAAACACTATTTGATAATGCTGTATGATCACTCGGGAACAAATTGCAAAAGGTCGGCTCCCAAACTTCACGACAAAGCTAAACAGTTTAAGATCAAAGCTTACGCCTAATTAAACTAAGTTAGGCCTAAGACCCTAACCCTAACCCCAACCCTAACTACTATTCAGCAATGATATACTATGGGAGACTTAAGGAGGCTCGAAAGGGTTTTCAGCTGAGCGCGCGGGCGTAAGCCACACACGCAATTCGTAAGCTGCTTGCGTCAGCTCATGATTTAAATGGCTCACCAGAAATAAACAAATACCGCTAATTTCGCTTACCTTTCTCCAATTCCTATATTCATGGCATATAAATAGACATCTCCTATTCACGAAAACTACGAAAATTGTAAACAAACGGTTTAATAGTTACTTAAATCCGTTTGTGTTGACCTGTAGCTCCACTCGCGCGCGGACTCGAATGAGCGGGTGACGCATGCGTAAATGCTGATCTTGTAACCCCTTAATTTTTCCTGATTTTGCAACTTTGCTCGTTTATATCTCTGCTTCTGGACGGTGAATTTTTTTCATTTTTTGCATGTTAGCTTAGATTAATTTAAACCGTTTGTCTTTCAAATTTAAAAAAAATTCTGTATGTGAAAAAATTAATTAGAGACAATTCAAAAAAACTTATTTTTCTGAAAAACTGACCTACAGATTTTGTTGAATTTTAAATATTTGAGAGAGTATTTCTAACATTATCTGGTAACGATGAATGGGAAAATTTCACCGTCCCGTTTCTTCAAAAAGGACCACATATGTTGATTTTAAGGCTCAAAGAAATGCCTAATATCGTTGCCATGGTAACATTATTTTGGAGGAAAACATAATGTGAGAAATCTACGATAGGTACTTAATACCCTGGCCAAATTTCGTCTTGATATGATTGCCCTAACTGTATCTAAGGACAGAATATATTTATTTGTTTGAAAAAAGGAGAAACTATTTCGAGCCTCCTTAAATCTTTTTTTAAGGGCGCGGTGTCTTGATCTTTAGTAGTGAGGCGGAAAAAAGCGGTACTGCTAGAGTTGAAACTCCGAATTCAAATCCAATCGACAGCTATGATTTTTATTTTCCTTATTTTCTCTGCTGCCACAAGTTCTGGGGCGCAGTGTCCAAAATTAACGATAATCGTTAATTTGGAGAAGAGATCATGATGCAGCTGTAAAGCAGGTTCATTCTCGTTTCCAGATCCGATCGTTTCTCTCAGGCAGTGGGGCCTTCGCGCGAGAAACAAAGGGCCTGGAGCAATGGGAAATCAAAATTGGGGTCAGCTGGCGCGAAGACGGTAGGTAAAATGATCAGTGTCTTTGGTTAAAACTAACGTTATTGGAGCAGGTTGTACTTGGTCTTCACTAGACTTTCGAAAGTCCTTAGTCTCATCCACTTCGCGTACGAAAAATCACGATTCGCTCGCCAAAACATTTTCTCCTGGTATTATCGTGAGGTCGACTTGTGGCAAATCTAGGTCTTCACCAGGTTATAAATTGAGTTGAGAGCAAAAAGAATGTCGGTCTATCGCGTTGCATGTTCTTACGGTTTACAGTAGGCACATAGATTATTCACAAATGTTGACTTTAATGACTCATTCACATGACAGTTTGAAACTTTGTTTATGCTTTCTTCGTTTATCCTTTTTCACTCTTCACCGTCCCACAAATCTGCAGGAACTTCTTCCGGCTTATACATCCAAGCCAGGTTTAGGTATCTGAAACGCACTCCAATGTTTTCAATCGCCTGCATATCATCTTCATCCAGTTTTAAATCTAAAGCTTTTATATTTTCCTTGATGTGGTTCTCTGAGACGGACTTGGGAAGCACTGGAGTTTCCCGTTTGATTCCCCAGGCTAAGGCGACCTGTGGAAAAATACCACTAATAGGTTAAAAACAAAAAACAATTCAAGATGCAATGAAATGGTCTTAAGATCGTTTTCACGGCAATTATGTTGTACTAAAACAAAGAAACTACGCGAGTTTTCATGACATTTTGAACTGTGGAGAGCGTTTAGAAGCTTCTCTTACAGGTGAACATGTCATTTACCAATACCTCTCGTGACAACTCCGCCACCGCCCCTTCAAGATGCCATGTTAACCTTGTCTCTTCTCCAGTAACCATCTCTGTGAAAACACTGATTGGTAGCTCCGGTCTATGTGAGAGGTGATGAGGAGGGCGTTACTTATTAACACTGATTGGTAGTTCCTTTCAATCTAAGTGGGGTGCCTGTGACCTACAATAGCTTGATAGCAAAGTGCACTTCCACTATAAACAAAGCATTTACATTTATTTACATTTTACTTAATTGAACGTAAGCATGGTTGAAAGTACTGAACGATAGAATGCAATTAATTGACTCACCAAAGCGATTGTCGAGTTGTGTTTATCAGCAATGTTCTTCAACAGCGGATCTTCCATCAAAATTGGTTCCTTAGATTTGTCCCCAAAAGGCCGATCAGGTGACCCCAGAGGAGAATAAGCTGTCACAACAATACCTGTAACGAAACAAGAGGGTTTTATTTAGCTTCCACTCTTTCTTTTACGTTGGTCTTCTTTTACTTATCATCTCTCTCAGCTGATGTGTGGGCCGCATTCGACCGTAAGTACCACTAAACTTTGTTCCTCTATTCAATGACCCCAAGACATAATCATAACAGAGGAGCTCCGCGCGCCCAAGGCGCGCGCGCGGGGCACCATAATAGTAGTGAGAAAATCTGGCAACGACATTTTGGTTCTGTTTTTGGGCGGTTTTTTTCTGGGTAATTCGGTTTTCCCGCGGTGTCTGACACTTGCGGACTGCAGACTAACCCTAGCTACATCACAGTTAATGAAAGCTAACCGTTTTTAAATGGGTGTCTCTTTTTTTCAAACAAATAAACATATTCTGTCCTTAGATACAGTTAGGTTAATCATATCATGACGAAATTTGGCCAGGGTATTAAGTACCTATCATAGATTTCTCACACTATATTTTCCTCCAAAATAACGTTACCATGGCAACGATATTAGGCATTTCTTTGAGCCTTAAAATCAACATTAGTGACCATTTTTGAAGAAACGCGACGGTGAAATTTTCCAATTCAGCTTTACCAGATAATGTTAGAAATACTCTCTAAATTTTTAAAATTCAACAAAATCTGTAGGTCAGTTTTTCCGAAAAATAAGTTTTCTTGAAATGTGCCTCTAATTTTTTTTTTCACCTACAGAACTTTTTGTAATTTGACAGACAAACAGTTTAAATTAATCTAAGCTAACATGCAAAAAATGAAAAAAATTCACCGTCCGGAAGCAGAGATATAAACAAGTAAAGTTGCAAAATCAGGAAAAATTAGGAGGTTACAAGATCAGCATTTACGCATGCGTGACCCACTCATTCGAGTCCGCGCGCGAGTGGAGCTACAGGCCAACACAAACGGATTTAAGTGGCTATTAAACCGTTTGTGTAGAATTTTCGTAGTTTTCGTGAATAGGAGATGTCTTTGTATATTCCATATGTATAGGAATTAGGAGAAAGGTGAGCGAAATTAGCGGTATTTGTTTATTTCTGGTGACCCATTTGAATCACGAGCTGACGCGAGCAGCTTACGAATTGCGCGTGTGGCTTACGCGCGCGCGCTCAGCTGAAAACCCTTTCGAGCCTCCTTAAGGACGTTCGCGCGAAAATTTTTCAACATTGATTTTTTTCTGAAACTTTTACCACTGTAAGATGATGAGTTAGTTATGTCAGAAATGTAAAAAAAATGGGGGGTCACCGACTTCGTTTTGGAGAGAACATGCCCAGAAAAACACCCAAAATGTGACAGAATCGGGCTTCGTTAGCGAATAAGGCCAGTGTCTGTAAACCCAAATATATTGCAATTAAATCTTTGAAGTGAAATCTTCTCTGCCAAATATTGTTTAAGTGGACTTATAAAGTGAATTTAGTCAACTGGTGAGGTTCCTTAAAGATCAAGTTCGCATTTAGCGACCACAGTTTCACGCGCCTTGCAGTCGCAAGATGGCAGGATTTGATGTCCCGTGAGCAGAAATCTTGAATTTTTTTTAACTTCCCACATTGATTTTTTGTTCATTTTTGGACAACGTGGAGATAATTGTAAATAAAATCCGTTTCTGGAAAGAAAAATAGGGGTCACCGAACGTCCAAGACCGTTAAATCCAGGCAAAGCTATAGCAATGGCCTTTTGCCCTATCATTTCTCATTTTATTACTTAGCGCGCGCGCTCGTGTATGACGTGGCGTGTGCATTTGCGTGCGCAGTAAGGATGCGCAGAAACAATTGGCGCGAACGTCCTTAAATACTGTTTATTAGCGCTATTTGAAATGGGTGCTTAGACTTAAATACTGTTTATCAGCGCTACTTGTAGGCAGTCTGCAGTTCTCACACATGTACACCTGTTTTCCCGTCTCCAACCTCGTTCCCAGGGTCTTAAGATGAGAGACCCTGGGAACGAGATTAGTCTTTATTCAGTTTTTTGGCCTCTTTCAACGCGTGTTATAAAAGAAACATTTAAGTGAACTTCCAATAAAAGATATGCAGAGAAAAGAAGGGAAGGGAGGGAAGTACAAGATCTTATTCATTTGTGTTTTTTTTCTTTTAAGTAAATGTTAGTACTTAATTAACTTTGGTAATGTTAGCATTTTTTTTGTAAGGAATGTAAGTAAATGTAACGTTGGTTTTTTTTGTGAATTAAAAAAAAAAAAAGAAACAGTTTCAAGATTTCATTCGCTCGGATGTGATTTAATTTTCATTTTGTGTCTGTCCAATAATTACAGGACTCATACTCGGCCATAACACCTTGAGGACCTTGACAACTTATTCGTGCAAAAGATCACTCACACATACACACGCAGACACTCACCTTTGCTGGCACAAAACTTTACAAGCTCTGGCTGAGCCAAATATGGGTGCAGTTCCACTATCAAAAGCAAATGTTTTGACCAGATTTAAAGAAAAAACATTATAAAAGGATAATTTTTCTGAGCGAAAAACACCACTGTTATTTGGCTCAAAGAAAGAAACTGTACGTGATACCACTTATACGAAACATGAAATAACTCATTACCAAGAAAGAAGGATACAATACTCTTCTAAAAGTTTTTTTTTGTCCTTTTGTGAAACTATGGAGTACAATGGAAGGGTCCAAAGAGGAACCCTCTTCCACATCATTTTTTCTATCTGTTTTTGAACGTTCCAGTGCGTTAAAGGGTTCAGATTACCGATTACTTAATAGCCCCTACTCGGTATCCAACTTAACGTTAACCTAAAAATTACTTAAATTGAAGCCACACAAATCAAAGCTTTATGACGAAATGCAATGTCTGTCGAGCATACATAATTTTAGTTTCAAACAACAGAGAATAAACTTTGAAAACCTGTTAGACTGAACAGTTTGCAAAAATCATAATTGCAGTCCACTTTTAATCTTTTATTTTTCTGCCTCCTTTTGTATTTGCTGTTTTACTCAAACCTCTCTTCCTTTTTAAGGAGTTACTTTTCCGTTTCCCTCGATTTGGTTGCCAGATTTGGCTAAATTTAGTCATGACACAACAACCTCCTCCTCAAAGTTGCCCGTAGGTAAAGTTTGATCAAGCAATAATAATTTGTTATGATATTGCAAATATATGTATATATTTTTTCATCAAACCTTGGTTACAAGCTGGTACTATGTTGGCAGTTTCCAAGAGATTTGTTATCTTCTTGATGGTAAAGTTTGAGATTCCAATGGCTTTGCAAAGACCTTGTTTGACAAGTTGCTCCATGGCCTTTCAAGAATTACACAGCGATGTTTGAGATCGATGAAATTGACTGAACTATTAAACTACAGTAGTACACAGAACATTTAATAAGATTTCAAAAAGTATTGCATTCAAATCAATCCCAAAGTGTATCTGTCAACAATATTTGTTACTTGCAAGTTCAACAAAAGGCTCTATTCGCAAGGACGATTACCACGGCTACGAGAACGCCACAAAACAATAGGTTTAATGAGCAAAAACAAAAGCTCTGCACGCCTTGCAAGTGCGTATCGAATTTTGCTACATTTCTTTGCCGTCATCGTCCTGTCAACGACGTGAGTTTGGCCCTAATTAGACGCACACGGATTTCAATAAGCGTCACAAAGTGTCCCCTTGCTCTTCTCGCCAACTTCAACATTACTCGTGTCTCAGAATACAGACAACTTACGTCACAAAGTGTCCCCCAAATGCTGTTCTTTAATTAAGTGTGCAGGTTATGCAATAGATGACATTTGCGGAGATGCATGTAAAGTGGTCAGTGATTTTAACGGATCGAAATCTTCGGTCCTGAGGTCTTAAGCATGTTAGAAATAACCGCATAAAAGCCAACAACACCCGAAATTCCTCTATTCGCTCTGACGATGGGCTAACGCTCGAGACGTCAGCTTTCCAAATCATTCACGGTCACCGTGGTAATTCGACCTTTATCAACACGTTTGATAAAACCAAATTTTCCTGTTTCACTCTCACACCGGCGCAGCACCACAGTTTATTTAGAAAACTAGAAATTTGTTTTTCTGAAACTCACCTCCCATGTCTTTGCCATTTTTTCTTTTGAATAACCAAGAGTACCTTCAGCCACCGAGTGAGGAAAAGGTGTCTCCTTCTTGAAAGCAATTGGAAGGTGGATCTATTCACAATAAAATGGCAAGTCAAAAAGACCATTGCAAACATATTCACTATTTGCCAAGTCCCACTAGTCACAATAATCCTTTGAACGATGAAATTAATGTTCCTGACAATCTTTAATTATTCACTATCACCCTCATCATTCTTGGTCACATGATGATGCAATTTAACAGTTATATTGTTATCCCATGAGAGCAAGCTATAGGTACAATCATAGTTAATCTAGTGACTGGTTATGAAACCCTAGGAATTTCAAAAGCAGGAACAATACAGTCGCAATTAGATGTTCAACTGACCGTGACCCTGCACAATCTTTTGTTTTTGGTTCGCAAGTTAATTTAGAATAAATTAGCCGAAGCTTTTGATTGCATGGTTATCCTGCCGAAAAAAGCGTGTTTTTGTCTGGTTTTGTGCAGGGTCAAGGCCAAAAAAGCGAACAAAAACATAAAACAAAGTTTCATAACCAGCCTACATCTATTAACTATGTTACAATTAACAGCCAAGGCCCCACAGGAATTCTTTCCATCCTTTAAGTGCACATGTACTTTCCTCTAGATCCTAGCTATTCCCAATAAGGTAATTGTCTTTTGTAGGAACATGGCCAATCTGCAAAGACTTTCCACTCATGCATTAACTTCAAGCAGAAACCCATAAGGGTTGAAACGTGTAACGCGCGTTCACAGCTTCCGAATATCCAGTGCGAACTGATTGGTTGAATGTTTCAGTGCTAAGTACCATATTTGGAAACCCCTCGCTCTTGTTGTTCCAAATATGGTACTTAACAAATTGAATATTCAGAAGCTTGTTTCCTAGCAAACAAGGGACCGTTACTCGTTTCAACCCTTATGGGTTTCTGCTTCAAGTTAATGGAAGTTGTGCTTCATTCCCAAGACATTTTTTTTTCAAGTAACTCATTTTCAATCTTAGTACTTATTTTGCTCTGCAGATGTGAGTACTCTGCTCACAGTTATCACAGGTTAAATATCCACAGTTCATAATTACTCACTTTAGTTACTCTTTCCATCTTGATCAAGTCTTTTCGCTTGAAATAATTTTTAGCTTTATCTGAGGAGTAACTGTGGGTAGTGGCCACTTTTGTTCTCCTTTGAATTACAAACACAAAATTCTAGAATACCTGCATGTAACTCATAATAATTATTTAAAATAAGTCAACTCACAAGATATAGGTCCAGGTACTTCAACTGCAAATTTTTCAGAGTTGTTTGACAAGCTGGTAATACATCCTCTGGAGCTTGACTGTTACACCTAATTTCAGGAAGAATTATTAATTCAGATTCAACTTTTGTGCCATAAGACAAAATTTAAACCAAAATGCAAAAGTCATTTGAGCATAAAAGACCTTTTTTCTCATATATAGTACTGCTCAAAACTATTAGTGCATTTGCATGTGGTAATACCTCGTCTTTGCCCATAGTGTTTACTGCAAAATGACCTAGGTTGGACAAAAACCACAACCAAGGCAAAGATGAAAGCAACTGAATGCCGCCGCCGATTTAATTGTGGTTATTCTGCCTAAAGTAAACAGCATTGTTTAATGTTATCCCGCATAGCTCCCCAAGGTAAAGAATGAATAATTATGTAAACTGCTTTTCACAGCAACAACGCAACAGAACGTACCGTCATAAAAGCCTGTATATGGTCGTCTCACTTATGGACAGAGAACCATTACCATAGATGAGGTTTTTTAACCTTGGTCAAACTGGAGATTGAATCCACGGTTTCACCAAGTCAGAACCGTGACAAATGCACAAATAGTTTATAGCAGTACTATAATTTATATTGTACCAGAGTTTCGATACGATGAAGAGATCTTCACGTTTAATTTTCCCCTTGTTAAAGACTTCAGTCAGTGTTTCACCAATTTCGTCCTCATTGGCATATACATGAGCACAGTCAATGTGTTTATATCCATTTTCTACGGCAATCTTCACAGCTTTACCAACTTGACCCTTCTTTGATTTCCACGTTCTGCAAGCAAAAGAACAGTTATGGTAATACAACTATCGGTACATTAATACAATTTTCATTATGACTGCAAGGGCTTCTACAGGTGTAACAATAATTATAATCATTATTATTATCAATACAGAACTGCCCTCTGTAAAACACGCCCTTTTGCAGGCTGAAGGGAAAAAGTACAAAAAAGGGTCACATTTTTGCAAAAGTTGGCCATGTAGCACTAACCTTATATTTCATCAGAATTAACTATTAGAGGGTAATGTGAAGTGCTAGTTTTCTACCCATATGAACCATGTGAGCATTAGCCCTTAGGCTACTAATGGAAATGGGCCCACACAAGGACAGAGAAAAAATCTGATCAGGGTGGGAATTGAATCCATGACCTTCGGGTTAGATCACCACTGCTCTACCGACTGAGCTACAAGGTTGTAAGTCCCTCCCTTGTACTTGTACATACATTCATTGCCCTGAAATTCCCACAACCTGCTCCCGTCTGACCTTGTACATGTAGCTCAGTCAGTAGAGCATCGATGATCTAGAGTGTAACCAGAAGGTCACGGGCTCAATTCCCACCCTGGTCAGAGTTTTTCTAGAGCCCATTTCCATTAGGGCCCACACAATGCTCACATGGTTCATATGGGTAGAAAATTAGCACTTCACATTACCCTGGAAACAGAACGGAAAAAGCTGTGGCTGAAAATGAATTTGCCGCCCTGATTGTGATCAAACAACTTCACTCGGCCAATGAGATCCTGAGGATACCATTTCACTGACAGAGTTGGCGCAAATCGTTGTGGATGAGTTTGCACTAAAACGTACTTTATAGTTCAGTATTGAACGTTTGATGTTTGGAGATTTTACTTTAAAATGGAAGTAGTATCAAACTCTCAGCTTTTTTCTGGTCAAAACTTGGACTTTTTAGACAACAAGGAACTGGATGAAATTCAGCAAAAGGCTCAAGCAAAAAACACCAATAGAGCAACTGAGTGGGGAGTGAGAAAGTTCGAGAAATGGTGTGGGAAAAGAAAAAATACTGTGACAGTGGATCCCAAAACAGTAAGTCCAACGGACCTGTCTGAATGAGGGAAATTCTTCCAAAGTTCTTCGCTAAAGTGAAAACAGAGAAAGAACGAGCATAATTATAAACTCCAAGTGTATTGACTGGAATTAGAGCGGCCATTCGTCACCATCAGACTAGCCTGGCAACGATCCACTCAGCCGGAACATAAACATTTTGTTAGACAGTAAATTCATGTCTGCCAACAATTTGAAAAATTTAATGTTTGAAACGGAGGCCAAGCCATTTACGAAAGAAAACAATGCGAGACCAAAACACAAATTATCTATTCAGTTAGGAGACATACAGAAACTGAATTAATACTTCTGATCATGGAAGGGCTGTGGGACAGTGTTTGGAAAGATGCGGAAAAGTGAGTTGAGTTTATTTGGTTTTCGTTGTGTCTTTGCATTTGTGTTAACATTTTTTTCTGAATTTGTATGATTTGGCCTTGTGTAGTGATAATGATAATTACATGACTTTTGTCAGAAGACCACTAATTTCAAGCACTGACAATAAGGAGATCGCTGATATTGCTCAATACAGTGGAAGGAACAATCTTAACTCACCCCAATGCAATCGAGGGCATAAAAGCTCCATTGTTAAGTTTGACACTTGCCTGGGCCTATTTCATGAAGATTAAAAAATAAATTAAAATACAAATTCATAGTCACATAAAAATTATGTGTTGCTTAAAATTGAATCATTCTGTTAAGTAACCTTAAAGTCCCTATGACGTTTATTTTTTCCCTGTTTTTTAACTTAAATATCTATAATAGTATCTGGAATGTAGTAGTTAAAAGAAAATTTCCCTCATGGTGACTATCCATGCGTTTTTATGAGCAGGTGTTTGATTTACACGAAAATAATTTTGGCCGAGCCAGTTGGGCCCTGGTAACTTAAGTTAAATGACGTCAAAAAAGTAACTTGATCACATCTCTTCAGAAAGAAATGTGCAAAGGTGTAAGTTAGAATAGAAGTCTTGTTGAAAATTTAGCGCTTTAAATGTCATTTTAGAAATGTCAGGCGATAGTTGCCGGTACCCTTTGGATGCCTTGAATGTTACGATGATTCAGAATGGCATTACATTCTTGACTTTTTTGACGTCATTAGTTGCCCAGACCCAACTGGATCGGCCAAAAATCAAAGGCCCGCTAAAATGATGGATATACACTCAGTGAGCGAAATATTTTTGAAGTACGTGTACTACACTCCAGACACTATTAAATATTATTATAAAATATTCAAACGAAAAGTTAAAAAAAGGTGAAAAAATAACCGTCGCAGGGACTTTAAACTTTTAGGAGGAGCGCAGTTCAAAAGGTGAAAGGGCCACAGGTCACTGGTAAAGGGGTATAATTTTTTTACAATGTACAAGTTCAGTGCAACAACCTTGTCATTTAATGATCAAAATCCTGCGACTGGGTAGTTCACTTTGTTATGGAAGGGTTAGCACTAAGAAGGGTTCCACTGCATTATTTTGATTGAGAGTTATACAAAGATTGGTTATAGTAACAAATTCAATCCAACCAATATGAACGGCCAGTGCACCAGCTGGTCAACACACCATGTATCATTAACCCAAAGATTCATAAAATCATGTTTTATGATTTTTTTTTTTTTTAAGTTAAAAATAATTACATAGTTACATGTAATGTGGATTACATACAGTACCGGTAAGTATGGTGCTATTGCTCATGTAACTTTTCTTTTTTATTTACATGTGATAATCCTTAGATTTCTGTTTTAAGAACACAAACTCTTTGTCAATTCAATAATCAACCTACAATGTAAACTGATTTTCTGAACTAATGTGCATTGGTGCTGTGAAACAATAAGGAGACATTGCACTGTGTAACATGGTCAGTTTTGTGAAACTATTTTGAATCACTCGTTACCCTATGCTGCATTATATAAAGTCAATCAGAAACTGGCCAAGGCCATGGAACTAGACAGTATTGACTTGTTTTGCAGGAATCTACATGTAGTAACATAATTTTGAGACCTGCAGTGTCCAAACAAGTAACTATCTACCTTTTATGTTACACAGCGCAACACCTTCTGAACTGTTGCACAATAGCCTGTGCAGGGCTTGAAATTAACTTTTTTGCTCAGGTGCCAGCTGGCGACTCATGGGAAAAATTTGGTCTCCAGATCATAAATTTTGGTTGCCAACTTTGCATGCAGGGAAAGTAATTATTATTAAAAAGCACCAAAAAAAAAAAAAAAACAGCACGAAAAAGATCTCTAAAGCTATTGCTGTTTTCTGCTTTGTCTTTAGTTTGGTGATGGTGTTCTTTAAGGTTATTTGAAATGGAGCAAAGCACAGTCTGTGATTTCCGTAGCAAGGCAAACATGGGTCCTTTATCCTTGCTTTTCAACTCTTCAAAACGTAGTTCTTTATTCTTCTACAGCTTGCGTGGCAAGCAACTTACAATTTATCGCGAGTAAACGCAATACTACAATTGCTTGGCCTAGGCCCTCACACATCCCGCACAATGCTCGTACCAGTCTCCGACCGAAATAAAATAAAAAGAGCGGCTTGTATACGGTTTCAGTAGCCTCTAGAATCAGAGGAACTTGGTTTCTTAAACTTTTCTACCGATATTTATCTCCATTTGTTAATCACCTTGTGCAGTCAATTTTGCAGGTGGCTCTCTAACAGAGGGGAAAAGTTCTCCAACCCACTTTATGTTAAGGGTACAGGTTGCTTTTTGAAGACTCCATGCAAATTTCAAACATGTGACGTCCAGGTTCATTATCAAAATATTATCAATATCAAGCTAGTTCTGAGGAGGTCCTTCGGTAATATGGCTAAATCTACGTTTCAGCACTCACAACAGACGATGGGTTTAAATTTTCAATTAACCTTCCTGCTGAATCCTCGTCTTCCGGGGGCAAAATTCACGTAACCAGCAAGAAGCATAAGGTGTTTAAGTGCGCGCACAATCCCATGAAGCCGCTGAAACAATATGGCGCCTGGTAAGCGTGATTCCCCAGCTGGCGACCAATTCTGAAAATCTAGTCGCTAGCACTCAATTTTTGGTCGCATTGGCGACCAGTGAGTCGCAATTTCAAGCCCTGCTGTGAATGCAGACATATTGCCGGTGGTGGTTTCTCTCATCCATTACTTTTTCGGGGAGAGAAACTACGGCCGGAGGTGTTAGTCGGTGTTCGCAGACTATGTTGCACACAAATGTCAGCTAAAAGTTTCAACATGCAACAGCAGCTTAAGTGTGGTGACACAGATAATAATTACCAAATTAGATACCTAATTAACTTCACAATATCTGTGACAAAATCTTGAGTCACATCAATGAAGGTCAGCCAGCAAGCTAAAGGATGTTGTGTGGGTGTTCCCTATACTGTGCAACATCCAAAACATTGGACAAACTGAGGGCAAGAGTTTTCTTTCTTTCTTTCATCAAAAAAACTGCTGTATGTTAACAAAAATTCAAATTAATGTGTCGACCCAGGCTCACCACAAAATTTTTCTGACAATTGTCATCCCTCGAGTATGTGGGTATGGTCATACTAAATTAAAAAAGAATGGTCTTTCCACTGAGGAAAATTCCAGAGGCACATTAGCCATGGTCATACTGCCAACTTTTTACCTACATGTAGGTTAAAACTCAACTTGTTGACCGTTACCTCAGGAAACTGACTTTTTTCAGTGTGACCATTTTTTTCCCCATTGTAATTTACCTCAGGGAAATTTTATTGTCTGGAGCTTGGATAGAGTTTCCCTTGACAGCTACCCAAAACGATAGCTAGGGAAAATTTATTTCCCCAGGTAAGACCAGGTAATTAACCAATAAAAGCTCATCTTAATGAAGGATCCTGACACACAACACAGTGTGAGGTCACCTTAAGTAAACCTTTTTGCCGCCAGTTGCTTTATTACTGCAAAGCGGGAAGAAGATGGCACAATTCAGAGCAAGATTGTAAGTACCGGTACTTGTTTTTGTTTAGAATTTGAAATTTCGCTTCAGTCTTAAGGCCGGCTCAAACGCTCGCAACATTGTTGCATGATGTTGCGACATGTGTTGAAAGGCATGGCCAAAGGCATGCAACATTTTGAACATTTTCAACACTGCATGCTGATATTTAAGTGCCCCAGGCCCCTGGCGCACGACAAGTGGACCTAGCGCGCGTGCCCTAGTACAACAATGTTGCGTGAACAGGGCCAAACCAGTACAACATCAAGCAACACCCAAAGTGTTGCAGGAAGAATTTGACCATTTTCAACATCATCCAACACATTTGCAACATATCACAACAGGGTGGCCAAACATGTGCAACATGTTGTGCCCAACAATGTTGCAAGATGTTGTGTTGAAATGTTGCGTTTGGCCAGGCCTTTAGGTTGATTTGGAATCTCTTTTTAACCAACCAACCCAGGGTTGTGTGACCTTTCAAGATTTTCACTTACTGTAGGTAAAATGAAACCTGTGATAAATTTACCTCACACAATTTTGCCCCAGGTAAATCGGTTTTACCTTGGTAAAACTCTGCAGTGCGACCACAGCTATTGTCGATCGCGTCTTGGATCCAAGCTATAATTGTATTTGGCTTTTAGTGCTCAAGACATTTACACAGTTTATTGCGTGACAATGTTTTCCCTTCGTCATGTTTTGAAAAGCTTAGCTTGCAGCGCGCAAAAACGAAAACACAAAGAAAATTAACGTTAATACAGTCAGAAAATTCATCTGACATAGGCACAGTCGACGGTTCTCATGATTTCAGACATCGAGTTTATCAGCCGTTGACTGTAGACTGTATAAAGTCACTTGAGGGGATACATGTAATTTTACAAATTGCAACTTAATTGGAAGGAAAAGAAAAAATGGACAAATCCATTTTCCCTGCATCTGCACAAAATAAGCTTAATTAAGCTTACATTGTTTAAAAGGTTAGTTACTTTAACTCACCATGATGAATCAACACACTTGCAAAAAGATCCCCCCTTGACAGCACCGGGACAATTGAATTACGACACGTACAAGCAACCACAGCAATATTACTCCTTGCGTCACGCATTGTCATTAATGTGACAATCAGTAGCTTTAATATTGGCCATGGAGGTGAAGACTGCTTTTGTCACACGAACAAAAAAACCGTCATAATGCATAATCTTGCCACCCGTTCTTTGAAGTGTATTGAGAAAGCCTGGGAAGGAATTCTCAAATCCAGGCTCTCTGAAATGTCGAACCAACGTCAGGCCCTAACAGGCTGGTTTTCACGCAAGCCAAGCAGCCCGTCTCTTGTCGCTCGAGGTTGATGGGCTCCAAGCGTGACGCGAAAAACAGGCACGCCTCAAATCGCCATCAGCAGCGATAAGCTGTTACTTTTATTAATTGCCATACACAGAAAAAATCAGTTCTGATCAGCTGAGAAAAGCAATTTTCAGGTGACACAGCAGAAAGACGGTACTTCAGATTATTCGGAGGAGAGATACAAAACAAGCACTAGCTATTCTGATTGGTCAATGGACACTCTATCAATTCCTGGGTGGCACAAAAATGTGAATATCCGATATTGTGAGTCGCATGCGTTCCTTCTGCATAAATTATGATATACTAGGTGCCTCTTTCCCAGATATTTTGATGCATATCATTAACAAGTAATCCACATGATTTTTTTCCCCTGCAATTTGGAAGAAATAAGCACTTGTAGATTTTCTCAAAGACTTCAAAGTGCTCGAGTCCAAACCTTCGGGCTTATTTCGTGTCTCAGGTCAGCCATGACTTATTTGTGCTATGGAATGTTTGAGATTTGCTTGCAACGATGTGTTCCATTTGGAAGGTTTGCCTCTCCCTATTCTCCTCGCGGCTTATGCCTCTCCCGCCAGCTGATGCGGGTCGAGGTGGTCGTCGATTTTTAGACTTTTGTTGGAAAGATCATTGCGGTTGGTTGAGCAAACTAATTAATAGCCCACCGGCGATATATTAAAATGCAGTCCTAAACAAAGGGCATCATCTCGAAGCTCTGGGGAATACATAGCAAATTATGGCTCATTTTTTGTATTTTAATAGAGTCAACTTCCCAAAAGACTTTATTCTCTATTGTTTTGCGCACCAACATGCCGGGCGATGACGTCAGGTGAAAACCACCAAAGGCTGTGTTTAGAAATCTCCCTTGAGAATTGAGCCAAAGAAAACGGAAATGAGCCGAGAAATTTGACCATAAGGCCTCGTAGTCTTGCCTGAATACTCGGCCTATGGAGTGTTTTCACTCACGTGATCAGTAACCTTGTTTTTGCACCGAAGCAAAAGAAAACGTTTGCATGATAATAGAGCTCAATAGAGGTTTTGCACGGCAGCCATGTTGCATGGCAGGAACAATAGATTTCATTTTTCATTTTCATTGTTCCGGCCATGCAACATAGCTGCCGTGCAAAACCTCTATTCCTGGAGGATTAGTTGGAAACATCAACATGGCCGCCATTCCTTTGTTTAGGGACACCAACATGGCCGCCGTGACGTCACGTGAAAACACTCTATTTGCGAGTTTCTGCAATTTTATATATCATTCTCGTTCCCAGATCCCATTGTTTCTCTTGGCCAGCGGGACCTTCGCATGAGAAAAAGGCAGAAAAAGAAAGGCTCTGGAGACAGAAAATTCATACAAAAACTGTGGTTTATTACGTATTATTTTACCTATAAATTTACAACATATATGAACTCCGGAAGTCCTAGAATCTGGAACTGCAAATTCTGTCTCCAGAGCCAACCCATCCGCTACCTCTGAAATGACTATTATCATCAATTTAGGACGCTTAGCGCTTGATAAGGATTATGGGAAATGAAATATCTATTTTTAAAATCCGAACCCCAATGCTTAAACTAGCTGGACTCGAACCTGGGAATGTTCGATTAATAACCCTTTCACTTAACCACTAGACTACCGCATCGCTAACTGACAGGACACTTTTTTTAATATTAATATACTTTTTCTTCCGAATGCTGCTGTAAACGTGTATTATCACTGGCTAAGAAACAAGTTTAAAAAGGAGAAAATGTCGGTTATCAAACCTTAAGAGAAAGCTAACCATTTTAAAATCAAGTACTAGACCGTAAGCGCTATTCAGCAATGATTTTAAATATACTAATTAGATTTGATAAATAATCGGTGCAATTGTCAGCCAGTTGATCTTTAGTTGTTAAGTGGATAAAAACAGTTCCTCCGGGTTCAAATCCCGTCCAGGGATGCAACTTTTCTTTTTTTCTTTCACCTGCTACCACAAGTCCTGGGACAGAGTAAGCCTAAAATGACGATAACAATCAATCCAGGGAAAATTACGAATTGTCGATAATAGTAATTTCAGAGGTAGAGGATATGTTGCCAGAGCCTTTCGTTTTCTCGTGCGAAGGCACCGCCGGCTAAGAGAAACCATGGGATCTGAGAACGAGAATGTTCAAATATGTGAAACTTAAAATATATTCTAAAAAACCATTCATTCACCTCGTACAAGTACGTACGGGATAACCTAGAACTGAACATTATGCTCATCGATCCACTTGTCAAAACAAGCAGATCTTAGCTTCAGAAATTGCTTTCTAGGTTTTGAGGAACAGGTTCCTGGAGCCAGGTCCTCCCCATCTTTTAAAGTAGCTCGGCTAAGTCGACAGTTAATCTTTTTGGTCGTGCTTGAAATACCTTTTACGAAAGTTTACTTCATTCGCCTCAGTTTCAAACATATCACACACGTGTTTTTCCCTGACTTACAGTGATTGCTTCATTCTACGCTTACATTACTTCACTCTACTACTATGTAATTCTTGGCTTGGCCGGTGAAACCTCTTCGTCTTTGCGTCTTTGCTGTAGGTCAGTAATATTCACCATCCCAATAATTTTCAGGAATTTCTTCAGGTTTGTCACGATACATCCAAGTCTGTGTTAGGTATCTGTGACGTACTCCAATATTTTCAATCGCCTTCACGTCATCTTCGCCCAGGTTTAAATCTAGAGCTTTCAAATTTTCCTTGATGTGGTTCTCCGAGACAACCTTGGGAAGCACCGGAATTTTGCGGTTAATTCCCCAAGCTAAAGCAACCTATGAAAAAATAGCATTAACTTGTTAGAAACCTGCAAACACGCGGACAGGCTCGGAAGTGGTGTAAACTTCGTTTTCACTTATGCCCAGAAATGACCCTGAAGGCTCGTTTACACAGAGAGCTGCGATCGAACGGCGATTTTACGGCGACAGCAAATCGCGCGTATGATCAGCCGGCGATTTCACTGCGATTTGTAGCGCGACAGATCGCAGCCTTGTCGCCGCAAATTCGAACATGCTCGAAATTTAGTGCAACTTTGCTGTGATTTTATCGCAGCTCTTGTCGCGCGATAAAATCGCTCTGTGTAAACGAGCCTTAATAGGCCATTTCCGAGTTCATGTCTGCCTCCTCTTCAAAGCGAGTCCAAGTGCGAAGTTTTTGTGCTGGTAATTAGTTCTACTTTACATATGAATGAAAGCTAATTTTCATAAGAAACCCTTCGCACTTAGACTCGCTTTGAAGAGGAGGCAGACGTACATGAACCCTGAAATGGCGTATTAGATGCACATTCAGCACGAATTCTTCCTTTTATTAGTGGAGTTTTTTACGAAAGATTTCATCCAGCAACGCCTCCCGGAATGCTACACTGGCAAAGTAAACTAAACTTGGAGAAAATCCTGGAGATCAGCACACAAGGGAAAAGACAGATATCCAGTTGAGGATCTGCAGTGTTCACCTCTGCACACCGATTTTAAAATGGTTAGCTTTCCAATGAATCTGACGCTTGCCTCTAGGAAAATACTTTGAAATAGACTATTTTCCCAATCCCATTATGTAATACGTTTTGGGGGGTTTTTTACACACACAAAAAAAATACAAGTTATTTACTCTTAAGACCGTATTGTGCTTCAGTGAACTGGCTATCCATTGTTTTCATGCAAATAGAGCAATAACACTCAATGTTCAATTAAAAGATTTTGCATGTCTATCTCCTCATTCAGTGTGAGGGTAGACGTGCAAAGACAATGCAAAGACAAAGCCTTTATTCCCCACGGACTCCAAAATGGCTGCCGAGTGATAAAGGTGAATAACCCCCCAAAATGAACTGTATTATGGGATTTGCGAAAATAGCGAATTTGGGAATTTTTTGCAGCAGCTCATGTGAAAAATGGTTTTTGCCAGTGATTTTAGCAGTTTTGGAGAAAAGATCGTAAAAAGGTTATTACATCAAGATTATCATTTGGTCAAAAATGATCTAAGGGCCGATTTACACGATACGATTTTGTCGCATGCGACAAGCTCACGACAGGCCTACGACATTTTTTCTGACGTACACAACAATCGTAAATCATGTCGAGGGCCTGTCGTAAGCCGTTGTCGCATGCGACAAAGTCGTACCGTGTAAATCGGCCCTAACAGTGCAAATTTGTGGAAAACGTTCGTTTCAGCCTGAAAACGTACGTTTTTGCGAAAAATGGTTTTTGGCAGTGATTTTAGGGCCGATTTACACGGTAAGATTTTTGTCGCATGCGACAACGGCTTACGACAGGCCCACGACATGCTTTACGATTGTTGTGTACGTCAGAAAAAATGTCGTAGCATTTTAAAACATGTTTTAAAACGCTGCGACAATCGTAACTCATGTCGTAGCCTGTCGTAAGCTTGTCGCATGCGACAAAAATCGTACCGTGTAAATCGGCCCTTAGCAGTTTTGGAGAAAAAATGGTACAACAAGATTATCATTTGGTCAAAACTGATCTAACAGTGCAAATTTGTGGAAAACGTTCGTTTCAGCCTGAAAACGTACGTTTTCGTGAAAAATGGTTTTTGCCAGTGATTTGAGCAGTTTAGTCTCTAGTATTATGTCGACCATTAAAGCGAAAAGAAAGGACATATACACCAGTATAACAAAAACAACACGTTACTGAATTGCGCGGGCCAGTTTTTTGCTCTAAAACTGCGTTAAACATTGAGAAGGACAGAGGTATAGAAAAAAAAGCTTAGAGATGAATTCCGGCGGGGCATTTGAGTTAACGAACTTCAAGCTAGGCAAATGACGTTGAGGAAGAAGAAATGAACGTGAGCATGCATGGCCAATAAGTATTACGGTCAATTCGCCCGAAAGTCGACTCGCCCGGATAGAAAGATGATACAATCCTTCTTATGGGTTTAACTACCATCGAGCGAATCATCTTTAGTTCCGGGCGAGTCGACTTCGGGGCGAATCGACTGGTTACGGCCAATGAAAATGTACAAGGAAAAGAAGCCTTGATAATTAGCTCACCAAAGCGATTGTCGTGTTGTGTTTATCAGCAATTTTCTTCAGCACAGAGTCCTCCAACAAAACTGGATCTTTAGATTTGTCTCCGAAAGTTGATGGTCGATCTGGTGAACCCAAAGGAGAATACGCTGTCACTACTATGTCTGTGACGAAACAAAATGATTTTTTCTGTAGTATAGTTTGTACTTTTTCTCTTACTTTTTAAAACTTTTCAGTGATTATTATATCTCTCGGCAGGCCGTCCTAAACCGAACGGATCACTAACTTATATAAGACCTTGTTTTTGTTGCTCGATTCATCGTGCCAAACGCTGGAATTCTAGAGGCACTCGACCCTAAGCGGGTCGTGGAAACTGCACGCCTTGTTTTTCTCCTTTGTATTTGGAGACAAGTCAGCGAGGAAGGGGAAATAAACCATCCTAAAAACCCATGGAATCACCCAAGACAACACAAAAAATGACAGGTAAGCGGACTTTACCTGTCAATAAAACGGAGATTGCGATTTGTGGTTTTTATGGGCTCGATTACCAGCCGCTGTTTCGGGAAATGAGCCAGCGCACACTCTTCTCGGGCAGGATACCCGAACTCGAATGAGCGGTGGAGATCGAGCGTATGGTTTTTATGGAACATTTTCCTTGATCAATTGAATCAAACCGAGATCGACCGTTGCAAATTACAGTCAATGTACGAGATCAATAACTGTATCAAATACTGTGACATCATGTGGCCTCGAGAATCTTGTCTGCCTGGGGTTTCTTCGCATCTGCTTAAATTGCTTCACAAACTGCAATGATCTATTGCTTAGAGAGTCGTTTGTAACTTTTCCTTTGCTTTACAAGCCTTGAGGACCTTGAGACAATATTGTTGCAGGATAATAATAACAAGACGCTTCCTTAAGCGTTTACTCGGAATACCATGTGGCGCAGAAGTAGGGTGATACATTTTAGATTTTTAATTTGCCAAGTACGGAACAAACAATTCATCAGGGGAAAGGACAAAACATGGACCCCCCTTTTAGACCGGGTCCATGGGCCAGACCCCTATTTTTTTTAATTTCTTAATTTTTGTGTTGCTTTTTTGCTGAAAAGTGTCCCAAAGTATTGAATTTGCGTGGCTCATATTTCTTTGAAGCTTAATTTTCAAAACGGTGGTAAATGAGCAGATTCCAAAAGTGCATTGACGAGCGTCTCTGATAGTTTTAAGATTCCTTGGCTTTATAGCATAGAAGCACTCTTTAAAGGAAAGGTTGCCTTTGCAAGTCTTCCAAGCGGGTGCGACCCTGGGGCCCGTTTCTCGAAAGTACCGAAAACTTTTCGGGCCCGAAAAGCCATCTGTGAAATTGCCACCGCTTGTTTTGGAAAGCCGGTCTTTTAGCACGTTTTCAAGGTAACAGAAAGAAAAATAACTGTGAAGTTTCACGACTTAGATCCTCTCCATTCTTGAGAGACAAAGGCAATTATGACGCTCGAAAATTTCCCGTAAAGTTACGGGACTTTCGAGAAACGGCCTCCTGATCTCCACAGCAGTCCCGATCGTTGCCAATGAGTTGTTTATATTTTTCTCGATATGTACAAATCTCAAATCCTCCAGGGCAATACGCTTTGTAGATTGTTCATGAGAATGGCTAGGCTGGTCCAAGCAAGGCATTGAGATTACATCGACTGGTAAGGGGATAGCCGGGGACGTTTTCAAATGAGCAATCTTTTGAATGGTGCTATATTCACCTCGTGAAGATTCGTCAGGAATGCTTTCGTTTCTTCAGCACTGACAAATAATTCCTACAAATATATGTAGAATAGATTTCCACTTTACACTCCATAGACAACAATTCCACTCGTACTTTAAAAGAAAAACGTGTTTGACCATCAAAAAGATTTTTATTCGTATTTTTTACTATGCACAAATTACACTCGAACTCATTGGGAAATCTCTCACGGTGTTGATGTGGAGAAATAAAAATAAAAGCCAATCAAAACTCTTGGTTTCAATGATGTAATGATTGAGGGGTAATAACCAATCTAATCATTTTCTACACATTCCAGGAAAAATCACGTGGTATTGAACACAACGGTAAATCTCAGACGCCCCTCTCAGATTTTTTTTTGGAGAGTGGAATCTGTGCACAGGCTAGAATGGAAGGGGCCATTTGGATTTTACTTAACCCATGAATGGGATAAAAGACACCAACCCACATCATTTTCCCGTGTGAAAATCTATTTAATTTAGGAAATATGGTTTTATAATCAATCATTCTGATGAAGACAATATAATGAAATGAAATTATCATTGTAAAATAGCTTACGACATCATACATATATTCAATTTATTATACCGGTAATATTATAAATAACAAATTAATCTTTTTAAATAATAAATTTATCTTAATTTCATGGACAGTGAAACTGATTGGCTTTTTTCCAGAACAGGAAAGAACTTTTTTATATATTATTCTAGAAAGGGCTTGCATTTATTAGGGTTATACCTGTCTGGACAATTTCGATCGGCTTAGCAAAATAGCAATTTTGGTCAGATTACTATTTTGTGAAATGGATCAAAAATTTCTGGGCAGGTACGACCCTAACCATTTACCAATGCTAACATTAAGCCTAACAACTTTTGTTTAGGCCTAGGGTTAGCTTAAAGAATGTTTAGGATTCTTTCTGTATTTCTGTTTCTTTTAGTTTCGTTTCACAAATTAGTGTAAGCCCCAACAAAGTTCATCTCATGTATCCAACAGTAGACTCCAAAATTAGCCAGTCCCAACATGAACAATATATATAAGCATTAACATATTTCATAACAATAAAATACCAGTGATAAATGAACAGATATTGTTATTGTTCTCTTTGGGTAATGTAATCATTGTTAGTAATGACAAAATGAAACAATTTGTAACTGATACCCAATCTAAACATTGTCACAAAGGGAACACATCCCCTTTGTCACAAAATCGTCCTTTCTGAGGTTAAAAAGCTCATTAACATGCTATGGGACACTTTTAAGCAAAAAAAAATAATAAATCATAAATGGCGGTCCATAGAATAGACCGGGTCTATGGACCGTAGTTACTAAAACATGGAACGACCTAAAACCACCTACAACCACCTAAAACCACCTACAACCACCTAAAACCATGTACAACCACCTAAAACCATCTACAACCACCTACAACCACCTCATAAAAAATCTACAACCATCTACAACCACCTCAAAAACATTTACAACCACTCACAAAGAATCGAAAACCATCTTAAACCACAGGCTCCCCAAGCTGAAAATACGTGGTGTATGCGACAGCTTGTGTATATAGAGAATTGTATGGGAAAATCACTGCTTAAACAAGCGACAATTGTATAAAATAAGCTAGACTACAATATGTGGTTACCATTTAGCCATAAAAATCCGGAAAGCATGATCGTGGCATAAAGGTAAGCAAATTTCCGAATTTGTTAAAAGCCAACCGGATGTGAATAGCGCTTTACCCTGTATTCCATGCTGTAAAGTGAAAAAGGGCATGGAAACGGAACGATCGTCACGAATTTCCCAAATTCCGGGAAATAGAAATAGAGTGCCGGCGCACATTTCCCGGAATTCGGGAAATTCGTTTCCAGGCCCTTTCTCACGATTTTAGCGCGGTTTACAGGATGGAATGCAGGGTAAAGCGCTATTCACATCCGGTTGGTTTTTAACAAATTCGGAAAATCGCTGCCTTTATCCACGATCAGGCCATCCGGATTTTTTTGGCTAAATGGTAACCACATATTGTCGTCTTGCTTATTTTATGCAATTATGGCTTGTTTAAGATGGTATTCGATTCTTTGTGAGTGGTTGTAGGTGATTGCAGATATTTTTGAGGTGGTTGTAGGTGGTTGCAGATGGTTGTAGATTTTTTATGAGGTGGTTGTAGGTGGTTTTAGGTGGTTGTAGGTGGTTTTAGGTCGTTCCATGTTTTAGTAACTACGGTCTATGGACCCGGTCCAAAAGAGAGGTCTATGTTCTTTTCCCTTAAACAGGTGACACAGCTAACCAGGAATAGTATGTTTTGCAACAGGTTGATGGAATGGAAATAACGTGGGCGTTATGTCTATTCTTTTAGCATGTAGCGTGACATCAGATAAACTGGTTTCAAGTGAAAGCAGCCGGTGAGGCAAACGCGTGTGAAACAACACAGAAAACATGTGAAAAACTATTCTTGTAATAAGTCTTAATTTCGGTACATATAAGTGAAAACCGGTATCCAGCTGCAAAGCTTCCAGATTAATTAACAGTGTTATGAATGCTGCGGCCGGTGACTTCCAGCTCTAGGTAGCTAACGTGAAGATCGTGAAACTATCAATTGATTAAAAAAAGAAATAGACATCGGCGGATGTTCGTACAACTGAACAGCTGAGGCAGAAAGAAACTAAGAAATTCGGCCATTCATAACATACCGCTGTTAGAAGTTCTGTACTGGCGATTTCGTCATGCGGTCAACAGGCAAGATTAGAGTAAATATGTCATTCATAACATTCCTGAAGGCTGAATCCAGCATTTTCACATTTTAGCTGCATCGCATAATTGCGTCATTTGCCCTCTCGTGGAACTTGGGCGTTGAATTAGCAAACGAAATAAAATGAATCACACTGAAGCTCCAACATAGAACCCATCATGTGGTTGCTCCACTGTAGGTTATAAATTCGGATTTTCATCAAATTCGGTAGGGCGAGAGGCTGTTTCAAGTCTCTCGCTATCGGAAATCTTCTCCTTCGCTGCCGTGTTGATTTATTTGTCACAGAGGGAGGTCAAATGTATTGCTCAAAGGGGTGTA
>OX421446.1:7847321-7879821 GCA_949126865.1 Montipora capitata
TTTGATTTAAACGCTAAAATTTTGGCCAAGCCAGTTGGGCCCTGGTAACTAATGATGTCAAAAAAGTAACCTTTTTTTAGTTCTAAAATGTAGGTAACTCTAGCTTTAATGTGTGTATATTAATGTTTTCTTTTTCGTAATTGTAATAAAATGAAAAATGGAAGGAAAAAAAAAGGAACTTGATTGCATCTCTTCAGAAAGAAATGTGAAAAGGTGTAAGAATAGAAGTCTTGTTGAAAATCTAGCGCTTAAGTCTTTTTAGAAATGTCAGACGATAGTTACCCTTTGGATGCCTTGAATGTTATGACGATTCAGAATGGCATTACATTCTTGACTTAAATTCTTGACTTGACATGTGTTGAACGGGATGGCCAAATGCACGCAACATTTTGAACATTTTCAATGCAGCATGTCGATATTTACGTGCCCCTGTGAGGCCCCTGGCGAGCGACAAGTGGACCTAGCGCGCGTGCCCTAGTACAACAATGTTGGGCCAACATGGCCAAACCGGTACAACATCATGCAACATCCAAAGTGTTGCTGTGCAAAACCTCTATTACTGGAGGATTAGCTGGAAACATCAACAAGGCCGCCATTCCTTTGTTTAAGGACACCAACATGGCCTCCATGACGTCACGTGAAAACACTCTATTTGCGAGTTTCTGCAATTTAAATATCATTCTCGTTCCCAGATACCATTGTTTCTCTTGGCCAGCGGGACCTTCGCATGAGAAAAAGGCAGAAAAAGAAAGGCTCTGTAGGCAGAAAATTCATACAAGTGCTGTTGGTTTATTAGGTATTATTTTACCTAGAACTTTACAACATATATGAACTCCAGAAGTCCTAGAATCTGGAACATTTTCATCATCATCCAACATGTTGCAACAAATTATCACAACAGGGTGGCCAAAATATGTGTAACATGTTGTGCCCAACAATGTTGCAAGATGTTGTGTTGAAATGTTGCATTTGGTTAGGCCTTTAGGTTGATTTGGAATCTTTTTTTTAACCAACCAACCCAGGGATGTGTGCCCTTTCAAGATTTTCACTTACTGTAGGTAAATTGAAACCTGCGATAAATTTACCTCACACAATTTTGCCCCAGTGTCTGACATTTGCAGACTGCAGACCGCCTACAAATAGCACTGATAAACATTATTTAAGTTTAAAGGCCCACCTTCAACCGACAGGCTTTTCGACCATTTGTTTTTGTTATGGAAATTCGTATTTCTTATCGCAGCGATCTAATTGGATGAATCTCGGATTTGGGTGGAATTTTCATATAATTATGAAAATTGTTCCGAGGCGCGCAATGCCTGTTGGTTGAAGGTGGGCCTTTAAGAACCCGTTTTAAAACAGTTAGCTTTCAATAATTGTGATTTAGGGTTAGTCTGCAGTCTGCAGTCTGCAAATGTCAGACACCGATTTTGCCCTAGGTAAATCGGTTTTACCTTGGTAAAAGTCTGCAGTGTGACCACAGCTATTGTCGAATTGTCGATCGCGTCATGGATCCAAGCCATGATTGTATTTGGCTTTTAGTGCTCAAGACATTTACACAGTTCATTGCACGACAATTTTTTCCCTTCGTCATGTTTTAAAATTAGCTTAGCTTGCAGCGCGCAAAAACGAAAACACAAACAAAACGACCGCGGGACTGCGGGAGCAAGCGTTCCATGTCACGCAATCGTGGCCGGGTATTCTGAAGTCGCTCCTAATGTAAAAAACGTTAATACAGTCAGAAAATTCATCTGACATAGGCACAGTCGACTATTCTCATGATTTCAGACATCGAGTTTATCAGCCGTTGACTGTAGACTGTATAAAGTCACTTGAGGGGATACATGTCGTCTTACAAATTGCAACTTAATTGGAAGGAAAAGAAAAAATGGACAAATCCCTTTTTCCTGTGTCTGCACAAAATAAGCTTAAATTAAGCTTACGTTGTTTAAAAGGTTAGTTACATAAACTCACCATGATGAATCAACACACTCAATTGCTTGACAGCACCGGGACAATTAGTACGTATACAAGCAACCACAGCAATTGCGTCACGCACTGTCATTAATGTGACAACCAGTAGCTTATTGGCCATGGAGGTGAAAACTGCTTTTGTCACACGAACAGAAAAAAACCGTCATAATGCATAATCTTGCCACCACTTCTCTAAGTGTATTGAGAAAGCCTGGCAAGGAATTCTCAAATCCAGGCTCTCTCAAATGTCGAACCAACGTCAGGCCCTGTCAGGCCAGCTTGTTTCACGCAAGCCGAGCCTCTAGTGTCGCTCAAGGTTGATGGGCTCCTGGCGTGACGCGAAAAACAGGCACGCCTCAAATCCCCATCAGCAGCGATAAGCTGTTACTTTTATGACCTTTTATTAATTGACATACATGGAAAAAAATCAGTTCTGATTAGCAAAGAGAAAAGCAATTTTCCGGTGACACAGCAGAAAGACGATACTTCAGATTATTCAGAGGAGAGAAACAAAACAAGCACCAGCTATTCTGATTGGTCAATGGACAAAAAACTTACTGACAATCTATCAATTCCTGGGTGGCACAAAAATTTGGATATCCAATATCGTGAGTCGCATCAATCTCGACCCCAGAGCTCTTCTCTTGACCGAGGGAGAGAAGAGCTCTGGGGAACCCTGAAACAAAGTGTCTTCTCATTGGTTTTCGTGAAGAAAAATCAAACGCGGCTCTAATTGGTGCATTCATGTTAGCACGAGGAGTGAGCAGGCGCCGTAAGGCTCAAATAGCCAATTTTTTACTGTAAGAACCCTACGGCGCATGTTCTGCTACGCAGAGTTTCCCAGAGCCTTGGGTCGACCCGAGGCTCTGGTGACGAGAATGGAGTCGCATGTGCTCCTTCTGCACAAATTATGATACACTGTCTCAAATGATATGCTGTCTTCCGAAATATTTTGATGCATATAATTAACAAATAATCACATGATTTTTTTCCCTGCCATTTGGAAGAAATACGCACTCGCAAATTTTCTCAAAGACTGCGAAGTGCTCGAGCCCAAACCTTCGGGCTTATTATGTGTCTCAGGTCAGCCATGACTTATTTGTGGTATGGAATGTTTGAGATTTGCTTGCAACGATGTGTTCCATTTGGAAGGTTTACGCATCCCAGTGAAGTAAGAACATTTTGCCTGGATAATGGGTAATGACTTGTGTCTTTTCTTATGGTTTGTTTTTCCAGCAATAGCAAAGCTAAGGACAGCGAAACAATGTCTTGATCTGCATATTTTGCACCGCAATATACGAGTACCATGCGTAGCTGGTGGGAGGTATAAGCCACGCGGAGAATGGGGACGGGTGCTAAGTTTATTTCACAGCGGCCTCCCCATTCTCCGCGCGGCTTATGCCTCTCCCGCGAGCTGATGTGGGTCGAGTTGGTGGTCAACTTTTTAGAGTAGATGTAGTTTTCTTTATTTGAAATGCGGAATAGCATGAAATGAAAGTTGGAAAGATCATTGCGGTTGGTTGAGCAAACTAATTAATAGCCCACCGTTGATATATTAAAATGCAGTCCTAAACAAAGGCATTATCTCGAAGCTCTGGGGAATACATAGCAAATTATGGCTCATTTTTTGTATTTTAATAGAGTCAACTTCCCAAAAGACTTTATTCTCTATTGTTTTGTGCACCAACATGCCGGGCGATGACGTCAGGTGAAACCCACCAAAGGCCACGTGGCTACCAGGTTTTATGGTTAAATTTGAATATTGTTTTGTTTAGAAATCTCCCTTGAGAATTGTGAGCCAAAGGAAACGGAAATGAGCCGAGAAATTTGACCATAAAGCCTCGTAGTCTTGTCTGCCTATGTCGGCCTATGGAGTGTTTCCCCTCACGTGATAAGTAACTTTGTTTTTGCACCGAAGCAAAAGAAAACGTTTGCATGAAAATAGAGCTCAATAGAGGTTTTGCACGGCAGCCATGTTGCATGGCAGGAACAATAGATTATTTTTCCTATGGGAACAAATGTTCTTTCTAATGCAAAACATTTTCATTGTTCCTGCCATGCAACATAGCTGCCGTGCAAAACCTCTATCACTGGAGGATAAGCTGGAAACATCAACATGGCCGCCATTCCTTTATTTAGGGGCACCAACATGGCCGCCGTGACGTCACGTGAAAACACTCTATTTGCGAGTTTCTGCAATTTAAATATCATTCTCGTTCCCAGATCCCATTGTTTCTCTTGGTCAGCGGGGCTTTCGCATGAGAAAAAGGCAGAAAAAGAAAGGCTCTGGAGGCAGAAAATTCATACAAGAGCTGCGGTTTATTACGTATTATTTTACCTAGAAATTTACAACATATATGAACTCCAGAAGTCCTAGAATCTGGAACTGCAAATTCTGTCTCCAGCGCCTTTCGTTTTCTCGTGCGAAGGCACCGCCGGCTTAGAGAAACGATGGGATCTGGGAACGAGAATGTTCAAATACGTGAAACTTAAAATATAGTCTATAAAAACCATTCGTTCACCTTGTAGAAATAGGTACGGGATAACCTAGAACTAAACATTATGCTCATCGATCCACTTGTCAAAACAAGCATTCTTGGTTTTGAGGAACAGGTTGCTGGAGTCAGGTCCTTCCCATCTTTTAAAGTAGCGCGGCTAAGTCGACAGTTAATCTTTTTCGTCGTGCTTGTAGTTAAAAAAAGGTTGCAATTACGTAAAGAACCAACCGAATGTCTTCGCACGTGATTTATGGTTTAAGTTAGCACACGAAATACCTTTTACGAAAGTTTACTTCATTTGCCTCAGTTTCAAAAGTATCTCACACGTGTTTTTCCCTGACTTACAGTGATTGCTTCATTCTACGCTTACATTACTTCACTCTACTACTATGTAATTCTGGGCTTGGCCGGTGAAACCTCGTCGTCTTTGCCTCTTTACTGTAGGTCAGTAATATTCACCATCCCAATAATTTTCAGGTATTTCTTCAGGTTTGTCACGATACATCCAAGTCTGTGTTAGGTATCTGTGACGTACTCCAATGTTTTCAATCGCCTTCATGTCATCTTCGTCCAGGTTTAAATCTAGAGCTTTCAAATTTTCCTTGATGTGGTTCTCCGAGACAGCCTTGGGAAGCACCGGAATTTTGCGGTTAATTCCCCAAGCTAAAGCAACCTATGAAAAAATCGCATTAACTTGTTAGAAACCTGCAAACACGCGGAGAGGTTCGGAAGCGGTGTAACCTTCGTTTTCACTTATGCCCAGAAATTACCCTAATAGGCCATTTCCGAGTTCACGTCCGTCTGCTCTTCAAAGCGAGTTTAAGTGCGACGTTTTTATGATGGTAATTAGTTCTACTTTACAATGAATGAAAACTAATTTTCATAAGAAACCCTTCGCACTTAGACTCGCTTTGAAGAGGAGGCAGAGGTGCATGAACCCTGAAATGGCCTATTAGATGCACGCCCAATTTTGACATCCAGCGCGAATTCTCCCTTTTACCTTGGTAGGAAAGTGCCCTATTAGCATCTCTTGAGGGTTACGAAAGATTTCATCCAGCAACGTCTCCCGGAATGCTACACTGGCAAAGTAAACTAAACTTGGAGCAAATTCTGGAGATCACCACACAAGGGAAAAGACAGATATCCAGTTGAGTATCTGCAGTGTTCACCTCTGCACACGGATTTTAAAATGGTTAGCCTTCCAATGAATCTGACGCTTGCCTCTAGGAAACTACTTTTGAAATAGACTATTTTCCCAATCCCATTATGTAATACGTTTTGGGGGGTTCCTTACACACACAAAAAAAATACAAGTTATTTACTCTTGGGACCGTATTGTGCTTCAGCGAACTGGCTATCCATTGTCGTTTTTGATGCAAATACAGCCATAACACTCAATGTCCAAAAAGCAGATTTTGCACGTCTAGCCTCTCATTCAGTGTGAGGCTAGACGTGCAAAGACAATGCAAAGACAAAGCCTTTATTCCCCACGGACTCCAAAATGGCTGCCGAGTGATAAAGGTGAATAATCCCCCAAAATGAAATGGGATTTGCGAAAATAGCGAATTTGGGAATTTTTAGCAGCAGCTCATTTCCAAGTGAGAAATGAGTCAGTTATTCGGCGCAAAAGGTGAAGGTGATTTTGGTGGATCACGCGCAGCGTATTTCTAACGACCCATAATATTGGCCGTATTTATACTAGAGACGATCTTACAGACGTGCTAACGTCTTACGGACTTGCTAACAGACGAATCAGCTGAAGACGAAGTTTGTCCATAATTCGTCTAAACACCATATCTATATCGAGTGGAATTGAAGACGATTTTATCCGTCTTAGACGGATACTTCGTCTTAGACGAGTTATTAGTCTCTAGCATTAATTTGACCACTAAAGCGAAAAGAAAGGACATATACACCAGTATAACAAAAACAACACGTTACTGAATTACGCGGGCCAGTTTTTTGCTCTAAAACTGCGTTAAACATTGAGAAGGACAAAGGTATAGAAAAAAAAAGCTTAGAGATGAATTCCGACGAGGCATTTGAGTTAACGAACTTCAACCTAGGCAAATGACGTTGAGGAAGAAGAAATGAACGTGAGCATGCATGGCCAATAAGTATTACGGTCAATTCGCCCGAAAGTCGACTCGCCCGACGGCGACTCGCCCGGATAGAAAGATGATACAATCGTTCTTTAATATGGGTTTAACTACCATCGAGCGAATCATCTCTAGTTCCGGGCGAGTCGACTTTCGGGCAAATCGACTGGTTACGGCCAATGATAATGCACAAGGAAAAGAAGCCTTGATAATTAGCTCACCAAAGCGATTGTCGTGTTGTGTTTATCAGCAATTTTCTTCAGCACAGTGTCCTCCAACAAAACTGGATCTTTAGATTTGTCTCCGAAAGTTGATGGTCGATCAGGTGAACCCAAAGGAGAATACGCTGTCACTACTATGTCTGTAACGAAACAAAATGTCTTTTTATGTAGTATAGTTTACTTTTTCTCTTACTTTTTAAAACTTTTCAGTGATTATTATATCTCTCGGCAGGCCGTACTAAACTCAACGGATCACTACCTTACATAAGACCTTGTTTTTGTTGCTCGATTCATCGTGCCAAACGCTGGAATTCTAGAGGCACTCGGCCCTAAGCGGGTCGTGAAATCTGCACGCCTTGTTTTTCTCCTTTGTATTTGGAGACAAGTCAGCGAGGAAGGGGAAGTAAACCATCCTAAAAACCCATGGAATCACCCAAGACAACACACAAAATGACAGGTAAGCGGACTTTACCTGTCAATAAAACGGAGATTGCGATTTGTGGTTTTTATGGGCTCAATTACCAGCCGCTGTTTCGGGAAATGAGCCAGCGCTCACTCTTCTCGGGCAAGATACCCGAACTCGAATGAGCGGCGGAAATCGAGCCTATGGTTTTTATGGAACATTTCCCTTGATCAATTGAATAAAACCGAGATCGACCGTTGCAAATTACAGTCAATGTACGAGATCAATAACTGTATCAAATACTGTGACATCATGTGGCCTCGAGAATCTTGTCTGCCTCGGGTTTCTTCGCATCTGCTTAAATTGCTTCACAAACTGCGATGATCTCTTGCTAAGAGAGTCAGTTGTAATGAGCAGTTTTCCTTTGCTTTACAAGCCTTGAGGACCTTGAGACTTACACTATGTAGTGACAATATTGTTGCAGGAAACTAATAATAATAATAATAATAATAATAATAATAATAATAATAATAATAATAATAATAATAATATCACACACTCACCTTTGCTGGCACTAAACTTTAGAAGTTCGTGCTGCGGCAAATATGGGTGCAGTTCCACTATAAAAAGAAACCGTTAGACTAAATGAAACTTTGCACCGCGTGCTTTGTTTTGGAATGTTGTGATTAGTTCTAATAAGCTGCAAGGGTTGGTTGTTGGTTGGTTTACGGCCTGTCTTAGTTCTTACCGGTACATATGGAGTACCAACTCCAAGACAGTATGTTAACGTTTGTGTGTTCTTTGAACATGACAGTAGTAATTGCTTAAACATTGAGGACATTGTAAACCTTACCTTGAATATTAAAAAAACAAATTTCGTTATATTTTCCCCAGCTCAAAGAAAACTCACTTTTCAGCCAAACATCACGATATTTGATAATGCTAACAACAAGTATGTCTCTCTCGAGCGTAAAGAATTTGTGAAATACCTTGGAATCTTTATTGACCAAAATCTAACCTGGAAACACCATATTGATCATGTAGCTTTTAAAATAAGTCGATATGTACGTTTACTATCAAAATTGCATTATTATGTCCCAACTCATACTTCTAACCATTTATCGCTCTCTCATTTCACCACATCTAACCTATGGCTTGTTAGCCTGGGGCTACGCCTGTACGTCTACCTTTGGGAAGCTCTTTAAATTACAAAAACGTGCCCCTAGATTTATTTATTTTCAAACAACACGCAGTACCTTTAATTATCGAAGCCGGCGTTTTACCATTGAAATTTTCGTTTTTTAAGATCATAGCTAATTTACTGTATGACGTTAGGCACAAAATAGTACCTAGTAGAATTCAAAAGCAGTTTCAAGATATTTCTAATATCCATCCTCATTACGATTACACTCGATCCTCTGCTTCAAACAATTTCTATACGCAAAGCATTCAGCTAAATTCTTTCCCACGAACTGGATCAACTATCTGGAATGGAATCCTCTTAACGCTAAGAAATCTTAGAAAGAACGACTTCACAAGGAAAACAACAAGTGTACTTTTCAAGTAAAGCTATGATCCTCGCAGTTATGGACGCAACTTTGACAATTGCGTAGAGAAGCCTGAAAAATTCAGGACTTCAACGGGGTTTGAACTCGTGACCTCGCGATACCGGTGAGACGGTCTAACCAACTGAGCTATGAAGCCACTGATCAGGGGCACCCAACGTCAATTTTCGGAAAATATCTGTTCGGAAGACGATTTGAGATCTAGAATTTTCGGAACATTTGTGGTAAAATTCCTTGTTTGCCTGCCTGTCCTAGGATTTTCGAACATCTAAAACATGGTATAATTGCCCATTTTTAACGGATTTTTACCCCAAAAAGGTCACCTAGAATTTTCGGGAGTCTTTTTTCTGCCTGAAATTTTCGAAAAGGTAAGTTTTGATCCCTATAATTTTCGGACCACTAGACTTTCAGCTAGGGAATCCGAACAGATGAAAACTTTTTAGGGGATAAAAATATGCCTATATCTACCGTTTAAATTTCGAAAATACGTTTAACAATGCTTATTGCTATGTCTAAGTGGTTTTGAACTATATTCTCGTTGGGTGCCCCTGACTGATGTTGGGAGCTGGTCATTTGTGGGTTCTAATTTTCACCTGAGGAATGAATCAATAAACGAATTGATATATGGAATGAATCATATACTGAACTGCGGATATTTTAATTTCTGCAGACTCTTATCTAGAAACTTGCGAAATTATTTATAGAATAAAGCATTTTGCCAAATGATATTGGTCTTAAAAGTTAAATGATAATCTTAGTTCAATTAATGTACTTATAAATGCATCTAACGAATTCCCTATCACTGCTATTCCTCTGTTCTTTTATTCAGAAGAATCTTAACTTGATATTTGTGATATCCTTCATCTAGAGTAAACCATTTTGTCAAACATTATTAAATCTTAAGATTATCAGCAATCAATTAACTAGAATCTCAATCTACATTCCACTGTCGCTCTTGTGCATTGACATTATTCTTAAATGTTAAATATTTCCTTTCATAATCTTTGTCATTGTACATGTTAATTAACCATTTTATCTTTGATCCACCCAACTCGATTAGCTTTGCTAAATTTGGGTGGACAAACCTTTCATTGTAACTAGTATTGTATGTGATAAACGTTGTTGTTGTTGTTGTTGTTGTTGTTGTTCACAAAAATCAAAAAGCATCACCCACTATCTTCATTGTAACCTTATACACATGTAGGTATAACATTTAAGATATCAATAATTATACCTTGGTTACATGCTGGTGCTATTTTGGCAGTTTCCAGAAGACTTGCGGTCTTCTTGATGGTAAAGTTTGAGATTCCAATGGCTTTGCAAAGACCTTGTTCCACAAGTTGCTCCATGGCCTTTCAAGATATACACACAGTGATATTTTAGATCTTCAAAAAAGACTTAACTAAACATTATTACCGTAAATCCTTTATTAAGCCCCCCTCTCAAATAAGCCCCCTTCTCTAATATGCCCCCCTTTCCGAGGAAGAAAGTTATGAAACCCCCTCTCTCTCTTTCAAGCCCCCCCCCCCCTACCGTCCCACCTTATTCTTCATAACCAAATCAATAAATTATAGACTTTATTTATTAACCCAATGACCCCTAGGTGTGGGAATTAATGTATTTTAATCTGTCTAACGCCAGACGTTTTTTCTCATCGATGGGGGAAGTCCAGGGCGGTTCAGGTTTAATCACGATGCTAACACTTCATGTGGACTGATCCGGTATGGTTTATTCACACGTGCTGGAAGTTTGGATTTTGTTCCCACAAGTGAACAAAAATGTTGCAAACAACTTGTACAACATCACTCAAATCTCCACATTGGACAGTCATTGCCCTGGTCCAAAACTCTTTTGTAAGCCCCCTTTTTTAATCGCTACTGGTAATGCTTTTTGCTTAATTAAATAAGCAACCCCCAGTCAAACATGCTTGAAATAAATAAGACCCCCCTCCCCCGTCCGCGTGAGTGACTACATGATTGTAGTCCCTGAGGATGACTGTTTAGAATGACATTGACTGGCTTTTCAACAAAATGAGCAGAAGTCATCTTCAGAGTCACGACTCTGAAGGTGACTTCCTCTAGTGGTGGGCCGATGATCGATTATAATTGAAAGTTGATCGAAAAGTTCAAGCGACACAACAATCGATTTTGCTTTTTTCATAATCGATTGTCGCCGAAAAATTAAAAATTTATTGGGGACAAATAAAAGTATTAAAATCAATAAAAATGTTCGTTTAATATCTTGTGTGAGTTGTCTTTTTTCGTGGACTCCTAACTTCTAAGTCACAACAGCAGATATAATCTAAGATTGATTGTGTTTACCTGGCGGTACCCTGTTCGCTGTGTTGTTGTCACTTCAAATACCTCACGCTTATTTGAAAGATGTGGCATGCTAAGCCGCTTTGTATTTCGTAAACAACTGAACCAAAACATAAATTACAAGCTCACTGTTTCGCGTTTGTAGTATCACTACCGTCCAAAATAAGTTTTGAAATAGATCTCAAATGTATTTACAAATCACCAGAGGAAGATAATGTCACCTCTGATCCAAGATGAACAATTGTTCGTTTTGGCTTGAAAATGTTTGTTTCGCTCTCCCCAATCTCTCCCCAATTCCCAGTGTCCTCTCTCAGACATGCCTCGCTTACATGTTGCTGACGAGTCCAACATGGCGGCTAGAATGGACGAGTTGGAGATCTTTCGCTATCCTGGAAACGCCAGGTCAAAAGTGTGGGAATATTTTGGTTTTCATCAAGTGAAGGAAGGAAGGAAGGGCCCACTTTGACTTCTATTTAGATGAAAAATATGTGGAATGCTTATTGGTAGATTTTTCCGATTATAATCGATGATCGATCGGTTGAGGCAATCTGATTATGTCTGATGATCGAATGTGAAATCTCATCCGATTCCCACCACTTACTTCCTCTCAGGTTGTCAAAATGTCAATGTCATCCTAAACCCCGTCATTATTACAATTATATTAGTATAGAGGAAAAGGATAGGTGGTTCTTTCATTCCTTTTAACAAATGGGGGCACTTGTATTTTACATCTATTCACCATCTCTTGCTGACACTCACCTTCCAAGTCTTCTGCATATTTTCTTCTGAATAACCAAGAATTCCTTCAGCTACGCAGTGAGGAAAAGGTGACGCTTTCTTGAAAGCGATTGGAATGTGGATCTATTGAAAACAAAATGTTACAACGATTTCATTCTGTTAACTGTACAATGCATTGCTTGGATTAAGACAGAAATGTTACTTCTATACAAAATATACACATATGAGAACCAATCACCCAGAGATAAATCTCTGAGGCATTGGAACAGAGTAAAAGAGTTAACAGATATTTTAAGGCAGAATGGAAAAGGTGACTCTTTCTTGAAAGCAATTGGAATGTGGATCTTTTGAAAACAAAATGTTACAACGATTTCATTCTGTTAACTGTACAATGCATTGCTTGGATAAGACAGAACTGTTACTTCTATACAAAATAAACACATATGAGAACCAATCACCCGCAAATACATTTACATTATATTGATGTCCCCATTATAAACCCTTTGACGTCCAAACCTGCTGAAACCGGCCAGACTTAGTATTTTACTCTGTCTAACACCAGACAATTTTACTCGTCAATGGGGAACCCCTGGGAGCCAATGGGTTAAGGCAAAATGGAATTTTTCCCCAAGTGTACATTAAGGATTGAAGTGCCCCTAACCCAAAGATTTTTTTTTTTCTCACTAAAATGAATCTTTGCACCTGTTCAAAATGCACTGTGGCCATTTTTTCTTTTTTCTAAGAAATCCTGCCTTTTTATAGGCTTCAAAACTTGTAAAAACCAAGGATCTTTTGTTCACGACCGAGTCAGAAGGAGAGTAGGTCTATTCCTGATTTGACATCACAAACTGATTTACATTTCATTAACTCCTTGTAAACATGCATGCAAAGTAGTTTGTGACGTCAAAGCAGGAATAGACCCACTCCCCTTCTGACTCGGTCGTGAACAAAGATGCTTGGTTTTTCACAAGTTTTGAAGCCTATCAAAACGCAGGATTTGTTAGGAAAAGGAAAAAATGGCCGCAATGCGTTTCGAACAGGTGCAAAGATTCTTTTTAGCAAAAAATATATATTTTGGGGTTAGGGGCACTTTAAGCTTCTGTCTGGTTTACTGGTTCAATGAATTCTTTCCCAGTTTTGATGGAACAGAATGGCTAAAACACTAATGCATTGCTTTCCAAGGTTAGGAAGGTTTTCGCAGACCATCGCCAATTTTTATTCAGGACCAACATGCGAATATGTTTTAATTTACACACATGCATTATCGTTACCTTTACAGCGTAAACTTTACGCAAAATGTAGGATTCTAATAAATAAAGATTAATATTTAAGTTAAGTACAATTATTTAATTATACTACACAAGCACAAATTAGAGTGCCCTCCACGCCCATTGACTGGCTAACTCGGACGTGATTGGCCAAGTACCATTCACCTCTGTGTAGCCGGGGCCTGATATTTGAAGTTTCCGACCACATTTTACAAAAATAACGTAGCTTTTTGGTTCACTTTTTATTCAACTTTTGTGATTTATACTAATTTAAAACAATATTATTCACCTCAGTGTCGGTGAAAGTGGTGGATATTTACCGAGCCGTGAAGCAGCGAAGTAAAATGATATCCACCACTACTTACATGTATGTTCACTTCCACATGAATAATAATTATTACTGTAAACTACATGTACAAGTAACTCACAAGATATAGGTCTAGGTACTTTAAATGCAAATTTTTCAGGGTTGTCTGGCAAGCTGGTAATACATCCTCTGGTGCCTGACTGTTACACCTAATAACAGCAAAAAAGTGTTCGGCAAAGGAATTGATACTAAAGATTCAATACTAATTTTCTCTGTTCAAATCAAGGATGGTGTTATCTAATGAAAAGGAAAGGAACTTTAATTAAGTGTCTCTAGAGTCGTTCTAGCGCTGGCCAACACACTAATAGACCGTACCCCTTATGACGTAACGCATCAAAATTCTTTTGTTGAGTGACTACTGAAACATTGCATTCTGGTATTTATAGCAGTCACTGAACAAAAGAATTTTGATGAGTTACGTCATAAGGGGTAAGGCCTATTGGGGACAGTGTCAACTGAAAGTAACAATTAATGCAAAAAATTAATCAGACAAGTCAAATGTTGGCTTTTGAGGACAGGGGAAACCAGAGTACCCAGAGAAAACCTTTCAGTGCAGAGTGGAGAACCAACAAACTCAACCCACATACGTGTATGACGCAGAGTCTTGGAATCAAACCCTGGCCACATTGGTGGGAGGCAAGTGCTCTCACCACTGCACCATCCCTGCAACCGTGCAACCCTGCAACTGAATTAAATTTTATGACACCTGCAGAATTTATGACACAGTCTCAACTCAGTCTTACATGTAGTAATAACCACCTGCAGGGATCGCGTTAACGCAGAAATCGTGCATTTTTACGCAAATAAAATCCAAAAAATGCATCATCAAAATTTTAATGCGTCCCAGGACGCAAGGCACTGACTTAAATAACTCACACAACTTGCTTTGATTTGTCAGTATATTCTGTTGTTTGTAAAACTGTTGGAGCGATCTGTGCTCATAATTAAAGTTCTAAGAAGGGGGTTTAAAACATCTAAAACGGCTAAAACTAAATTTTCGACCACCTTCTGCGGTCTTCTTCAGTGGAATGTACTCTGCAAGTCACTGAATATAATTATATAGCAAAAGACGTCACTGGTCGTTGCTCCTAAGGGAGGAAACCAGTGATGCGTAAACCCTTGGGAAGGGTGCTCTTTCATTAACAGAGTTCTTGTCCAGGAATGAATGTAACAGCTCTAGAAAAAGCCTTTGTCGGCTGGTCCTATGCATATTCATATGCATATGCGTCAATATTAATTCCAAGTTGGTTACTCTCTTTTTCTCATAACCAAAAACATACTCTTTTTCTCGCAGAGGGTCACCAAGATTTTGGGACCCCCCAAAAATGCTTGGGACCCCAATTTGGCCGAACATGCGGGTCCCAGGACCCAGATTGAAAAATCCTAGTGCCATCCCTGACCTGGTAAGAGAGAAGCATCTTGTAACCTAATAAAACCTAGAGTCTAATTTCTACAAGCAGTCAGCTCTAACTTGTTTGTAAAAAAAAATGAACAAAACAGACCAAAAGTTTTTTTTCTCCGCCATGATTCTGAAATGGAAAATAATTAAACGAAAGTCCTGTATTAGAACTATAGCTAAGACCATGAAGCAATCTTCACGGCGAAATGATGCCAGAGTTAACAATTAAAACAATAAGTTATAGCATAGTCAAGCCTAAAAATATCTGGAGTACAGTTGCCTTCAGTTAATTTTTCCCATGCAGGTTCATTGCCAAAATAATAATTCTAAGAATTTTTGCCATAATTTTCCCTTGAAAATTTACTTTGGACAGTAGTTACTGTACTGCATTTAATTTACCAGAGTTTAGATACGATGAAGAGATCTTCACGTTTAACTTTCCCCTCATTAAAGACTTCAGTGAGTGTTTCACCAATTTCATCCTCATTGCCATAAACATGTGCACAATCAATGTGTTTGTATCCATTTTCTATGGCAATCCTGACAGCTTTACCAACTTCACCCTTCTGTGATTTCCACGTTCTGCAAGTACAAGCACAACCACAGTACTGTAAATAATACAACCATAGTATTTAATTGCCACATTTACATTGTAGTCCAAGTAAAAAAAATTCTAAATTTATGCTTTTAAGTTGTTTCAGGGAGCCAGTAGCCAGTGCCCTTCATCATCTTCTAGGATTGCAAGTTAATTAACCTTTTGTAACTTAAAGGGGCTAGGTCGTACACTATTTTAGGTACATGTAATTTTGTTTAATTTTGTTAATTATGAGCTCTAAATGTCAAATTGGCAGAGCAAGTCTTTCATTTGCAAAATCACGGCCACATACATGTAACAACTGAGAATGATTTTCCAGCTGTGTAAATGACATTTTGATATAGACTGACATAAATTTGAAAAAAGGTGGGCCGATGTTTTTCAAATTTACCCAAATTCAATCCATTTCAATTCTCTCCAGTTTTGCCCATCCATGTACCTTCTTGGCTTCCCTGTGTTTTGTTAGAGTTCTTCTATAATTTTGAACAGTTATTTTGATATTTTAGTTAATTCTATGACCATTCGATCAGTGCTGAAATTGCCTAAAATTGCGTGACCTAGCCCCTTTAATATGGATCTCAAATGTCCAGTAACAAAAATTTTAAAAAAAAATTCTTATTAACCCATTGACTCCCGGGGGTTCCCCATTGACGAGTAAGATCATTTGGCATCGGAGTAAAATACTAAGTATGGCCGGTTCACGCAGCTTGGGAGTCAAAGGTTTAATCTTGTTCGCTTCCCAAAGTTCATCACACACAAAGAGTCTTGTTTTAAAAAGTCGCATTCCTGCTACTGTCGTGCTGGAAAAAGTAACAAGAACATGCACGCTGATAATTATAAAAGGTCTGACAATCAACTCACCCCAATCCAATCAAGGGCATTAAGGCTCCATTGCTAAGCTTAACTGTTGCCCTGGCCTATATCACCAACACATAAAATACAGGTTTTAAAAAATGTTATCATGCAAATACACCCAGGCAGCAGCATTAATATTAGGCCCCATCAACACTTAGTCACAAAGTATCTGCTTTTGGTGTCATCGAAAAATTAAAATTATGTGTATCGATCCATCCACGTCCACGCTACCCATTTCGCAGTGTTTTCAACTGTCCACACTAAAACGCAGGAAACTCTGAATGTCATACGCCTGTTGAACACAATGCATTATGCCGAAAGAGATGAAACCCACAAGATCAGGTGGGGACTTTGACCAGAAACAAAAATTTGGAGTCAAACTTTCCAACCCTTGGAAAGTTCCCCACCTTGGGATGAGGTTTTGAGTTCAAAGTTACCCACCAGAATGAGAATTTCAAGCCATCTGAGGTAGAGTATACATGTACATGCTTCCATTTGACAAGATCTTCGTCAACGATAGTGGCGAGTTCTGCTTTCCTTACATGAAATTAATCTACTCATAAAGCCTCAAAAACAAGACTCCATTTGATTTTGTTTTCTTTAATACATGTAACTTGCACTCAGTTGATGCATTCACAAACCTCAAAATACTACCACTCACTTTTCCAGAGCCAACATGTAAAATCATTCCAGTTTTTCAAGAATCCAAAAATTTCAATTTAGAACATAAAAGTTGAACTTCATTCGGGTCTTCAAGTTATCATCGTCCCTCCTGCTGCTGTTCAAACTGCACAAGGTCTCATATCCAAGCTTCCCAACATTCAACACCCTGGTCGCTTTTCATCGTCAAACACCGTTCAAACTTCCCCACAAGAGGACCAGCAGTTTTTAGCATCATTCAAACTTCCCGATACTGTTTTTAGCACTGTTGAAAGTTCCCGACCCCGAGGCCATCATTTATGTTCAAGCTATTAAAAAGGTTTGCTAAAATTACCCCTTGGGGCATGCACAGATGATCAAAGTCCCATGGTCCCCGACCATATTGGCATAACATTGATAGCATAATAGTGTGGACAAAGAATGTTCCTTTCCACTGCGGGTAGGGGAGCGATAAACATGTATACATAGCTACTTTCCAGGCTTTGGATCGTTTATTCTTAAGCGTTTTGCCACACAGAACTATGAATCCAAGTTATTCGTCTTCTAGAGCTCATTTTGGGTCGCTGATGCGAGTTCGGGTGCATGTGGCATTAAACAGGCTATGTCACGTTATTTTAGGGTGTTAAGGGAAATCTTAAGTTTATCACTAGTTTAAAAGTCGGAAATAGTAATGTGGTAAATGATTGTTACATCCTTGTGATACCCATGATTTTAAGGATAATAAAGATAGATGTAGATCACAAACAAGATGATCATAAGCAAACACGGCCTTAATACCAAGGCGATTTGACATACTTGTAAACTCGAAAAACTTCGGGCCTGCCTACTTTTTTCAAGATTACCCAAATGCAATCCGTTTGAATTTTCTCCATTTGTGTCCATCCATTCTTCTCTTTCCTTTTATGTTGTGCAACGGTTTTATTAAGTGGTTAATTGCAATGTTTCATTCTACTTTTTGGGCATTTTGGGTGTCATGCAATTACATCATTTTGCGTGACAAAGTTACATCTATATATTTTTTGCTTAGTCATGTTTTAGAGCGCTCAGTTTGCAACATTTAAACTCTTTGAAAAAACATTTACGACTTGATTTAATTAACAAAAAAGTACATAAGCCTAAATGAAAGCTTGATCAGCAAAATTCATTTGACACAGGTACAGAACAGGGTGCACACTCCTTTCAAAAACCGCCGGTTCGGGGTATCGAATGGACAGTGACTGGTTTCGTAAAATGTTAATTGTTATGGAGAAGAAAAAATAGAATCTTTTTTTTTGTAAAGGTAGTTACCAAGCTCACCATGGTATATTAACACACTTGTTAAACAGACTTTTCCTTGGCAGCGAAGGCGGAATGAAGACAAACACAGACCACGCGCGAAGGCCGACCACGACGATGATTTCTCTGGCAGTGTGCTGTTAGAGTCTGGAAACGAAGATTACACAATCCCTGAGAACTCGGCCCCAACCGAGTCCGAGACTCTGAGTCAGTCGACACTGCATTCGAAGAGAGCGCCCGAACTAAAAGGTCGTAAAAAGTTCGACTTCTGCAAAGGAGTATTTGAAATTTTTCCTAGTATCCCCGGGTCAATTCTTCAGTTATTTTATACCCAGGTTGTGACACATACCACTTTCTCTTCTACGAGCGAATATGTCACATGCACTTAATGGGCCCTTTGCAGGATAGTGATCACATGGTACAACTCCGCCATACTGGGACGCAAATTGCGCACTGGGACATCTATAACAAAGGCTAGTTAATCTAAATTTTCTTTGTTTTAGATGTCCCAATGGGCAATTTGCGTCCCAGTATGGCGGATTTGTACCATGTGATCACTATCCTGCAAAGGGCCCATTGATCGTAGAAGCAACCGAAATCGATTAGTAAAAAGTGAAAGAGTTGTTTTGCGAGTTTGTGTTAGTAAAAAGATAAAGAATAATTTATGCTCATGATAGGTCATGATAGGGATGATCATGTCTATTCCGAAGATGAAATACATATTAACAAAATTTATGAAAAAATTACTTTAAAATGGTTGCAGTGGAGGTTGCGGTCTCTCAAAATTTTGTTGATGTTGATTTGCTTTCATATGCGAGAAAGAAAATCTGCTTCAAACCCCTATGAGAGGCGTATTAACTATTTACGAGATACTTTGATCCCAGCGCAAAAGCTTCCTCTTTGTCAAAACTGAGAAACTAGTGCACCGATTTCATGGATTAGTGTAAAAACAATTCTGACAGACCCCTCAAATTTTTCTACACATGAACGTTTACACAAGAAAATCACATGATCTTCCTTTGACTCTGCAACGTCAAACCTCAAAAATCTTTTCCGCTTTTCGAATCAAGTTCATTCGTATAATACTAGGTTCTCTCCTGCCGGTAATTACTTTGATAAACCATCCAGAACTAACTTAATGCTCGGGGGGTGCAGAGGAATAATGGAATAAGAACAACGGAATTTTGTGGGCCCGGTGGGGGGGGGGGGGGACTTCCATATAAAAAGGGGAGGTATGTTTGTCGTCTCGCTTAGGGGTATAAATTTCGGATTTTGGTCTCACTTAGGGTGTTCTTGGCAAAACGCAATCATATATTTGAGTCTCCTTTAGGGTTGCGCGCGAAGAAATATAAAAGTGTATCTTTACACTTTTATATTTCTTCACGAAAGTGAAAGTATTAGATGATAATGTCTTTGCCATCATTAAAAGGCACTGTATTTTCTATATATCCGAGTTTTAATATGGTCTCTTTTAGGGGTAAAAAAAAAAACCTGCGTCACGCCCAGATTGGTCTCCTTTAGGGGTTCAATTAAAAATTCCCCTTTTTATATAGGAGTCCCCCCCCCCCCCGGGTTTATGAGGCGGAATAATTTATCGCAATAACGATTTCCTTTGGAATAATCGATTTGTTGACCGGAATAACTATCGGGATTCTAACGCTCAAAACCATGGAAATCGCTGAATAAGACAACACCTGAGCTCAATCATAAGCGTTTTAATAAAGTAATCCGAATCAAATATGTTCCGCTATCTTTCTTAGCTTCTGAGGATGCTTATATTGATTAACCTAATATTATTGTTCAGAAATTTACATCAATATCTTCACAACGACCTCCAAGCTCCATCTTCTAATAGTGTTATATATTTTTTTAATCGTTATATATATAGGAAAGAAGTAAAATCGTTCTCTGGTAAAAAGTTTTGAAAAAAATATGAGCTTTCGACAGACTGAACTGCTGCCTTCAACGGATAAAAATGTGTGAAGCCTAAAAGCGAAAGAAATTTAAATATAACGAAAAATTCGCATAAATTAAAGGATAAAAGCATGTAGTAGAAAGAATGTTAAAAATGCTAAGAAAATTAGTGTTTCTTTAAGAGAATGTGATATTGTCTTGGGAGCGGGCACGAATTATTGTCTGCCCCAACAGTTTTTGCCGTGTGCCATGACTCCAATGTCTTTCTACTCCGGTTGTTCGCTTTGTCAATGATTTTAGAATTGTTAAAGTCAATATCATGATTAAAAGTCCACGCGTGCTTTGCGACATTTGAGCCTTTAGTACAATGCTTTAAGTTCCTCATATGTTCCTTTCTCCTAGTAGTAAAGGATCTTTTAGTTTCGCCAATGTAGCTCCACGGGCAAGATGCGCATGGAATTTTATAGATGACATTGCACTGGTCGTCTTCGGCAGGTCGAAACTTAGGGATAGGGAAATGCTGTTGTAAAGTTTTAACTGGTCTGCTAGTGACTTGGATGTCGTGTTCCTTGAGGATTCTTGTGAAAGGTTCCGTGATGCCTTTGATGTAGGGAAGGACTGCAAAGTTGCGTCGGTTTGTTGGCTCAGCCCATTTAAAGAACATACCAACCAACTCTTCTGGAGTAGGTGTAGGTGGTGGAGGCCTCGCTTTCTTTCTTATAACATCAGCAGCGATTTTTTTGGGATAGCCGCTGGAGTGTAAAGCGGCGCAAACACGAGCAATTTCACGGGTCTTTCCAACTTGTGTGTTGGGGAGATTCAAAGCTCGATGCAGGAGTGTCTTAGCGGTGCTGATTTTATGTTTCCCCGTCATGATGTGAATGGAAGTCAAGATATCTATCCGTATGCGTTGGTTTGCGGTAGATGTCGACCAAAAGTTTTCCGTTATCGCGCGAAATGAGGATGTCAAGAAAGGGTAGTTGGCCGTTGCACTCGGGTTCGATGGTGAAAGAAATACGCGGATCGATTGAATTCAATGAATCGTGGAAGGAGGCAACAGCGTCACTCTTAATAATGCACAAACTGTCGTCTACATACCGCTTCCAAAATTTCGGCGAGACAGTAGTCGTGTTGATTGCTGTTTTTTCGATTTCTTCCATGCATAGGTTGGCTACTACAGGGCTGACGGGGCTACCCATAGCACAACCGTGGATTTGTTTGTAGATGGTGTCATTGTAAACGAAGAAGTTATTGGACAGCACAAAATTCAATAAGGAAATTATGTCCTCGATGTCTAGGTTGGTTCTGGAATGGAGAGACAAATCATCCTCTAATTTCTTCCTGATATAATCGCAAGCTTTGTCGACAGGGATGGCGGTGAATAGAGACACCACATCAAAAGAAACCATGGTTTCATCATCTTGGATGTTAACGTCGGCTATTTCGTTAGAGAACTCCTGTGAATTAGCAACTGAGAACCCATTACGATTTTGGATCGGTGCAAGGATGTCAGTGAGGAATTTAGAAGTGTTGTAAAGTGCAGAGCCAATGCAAGTCACGATAGGTCTGAGAGGGTAGCCATCAATATTTTTACGTTATATATATATATATATATATATATATATATATATATATATATATATATATATATATATATATATATATATATATATATATATATATATATATATATATATACATATATATATATATATACTTTTTTTTATTGTACTATTTTTTTTTTTTTGCTATCTATACCTTTCTCATTTTTCTGCAACTTGTGCTCATATTTTTGTGGCTACTTTCATTTTCATTTTACTCTCTTCTATTTTGTTCAAACTTGTCAATCTGTGATGACAACCTTTTTTTTCCTGTCGCTTCTTATTTTAGTAGTAAATAAAGTTAAAAGTTTAAGTTGTATCAAGATTTATTTTGCACAAAGCACGATAAAAACCCGTATCTTGTATAGTTTCAATTTTAAGCCTTATTCGTGGGTTTATAGACCTTTATACAACAAAAATTGCTTTCAAGTTGCAGGTAAAAATTTACTCCTGAAGGACACTCAGACTTGTTAGCCATATTTCAATAACAAAATGCGCAATCACGGCTCTACAATACAATAGTTCTCTACAATTTTCAAGGTCTTATGACTACCACTAGCCAGCCCTTTGCCGTTTGCTAAATCTTTCTAGTTAATTTAAGGCCCAGTAATACGGGCAACATTTTCCGTGCATGCAACTAGTCGGACAACATTGTTGCGTTGCAAGTTGAGATCGTTTGTTGCGTGACTGTATTACCACCTTCTTACGCAACAAACGTTTATGTTGCAAAAAGTAGACGTCGCTTTTCCTTTTTGCAACATGAAAATTTGTTGCGCAAGAGGGTGGTAATACGCACAACAAACCCTCTGAACCTGCAACGCAACATTTTTGCGCGACAAGTTGCACAAAAAACGTTATTGCCCGTGTTACTGGGCCTTTATTGACAAGGACAACTGTTGCAAAAGGCAATGCTGATAGCTAGTGAAGGTTCGAAACATTTAATATTATCCAGCTAGGAGTAATAATTGATTATGTAGTGCGTTCGGCGTTCGTTTGGAGAAGAGAGGGGTGCAGGGATGGCGCAGTGGTGAGAGCACTCGCCTTCCACCAATGTGGCCCGGGTTCCATTCCCAGACTCGGCGTCATATGTGGGTTGAGTTTGTTGGTTCTCTATTCTGCACCGAGAGGTTTTCTCCGGGTACTCCGGTTTCCCCTCTCCTCAAAAACCAACATTTGACTTGATTTACTTTCATTGTTAATTTCAGTTTACAGTGTCCCCAATTAGCGCTCCAGCGCTAGAACGACTAGACACTTAAATAAAGTTCCTTTCCTTTCCTTTCCTTCGGACGTTGGAATCATTAGACGAGCCGAGATGCCATGAAGGCGATGCCTTTATGTAAAGAAGGTCTATCGAACGGTTGTGAGGCTTGTGGAATGTGGATAAAAATGGAGATAATGTCGTCACAAAACCTAAATCTGTGAACATCTTAAATGTGTTAAAATTGACTGAGAGATTATTACTCAAAAAGGCCCTTGCCAAAAATTAGCGTGTTGGTTCAATTTGACTCCATACAAACAATCACAAGGTGCGCGATCGTCGTTTGCGGATATGACATATTTAAAACCGACTGAGATGTGTGTGCACGTATGACGCAATTCAAGATGGCGATGAAAAAGCAGAGGAACACCCTGTGCACAGGATCCCAGATACCACAGAAACAGCATAAGGATACGTCAAACGCAAAAATCTCTGCAATTCCTAAAGACTAGTAGTAATCTCGGATTATTGAAGTGCGTTCGACAGTCGCTTTGGATTTGGAAGCAAAGGAGACTGGGTAGGGGAGGAAGCAATCGTACAGGACCCGGTGAAAATTGACGATACGAGCTTGTACTTCTTGAGAGGTTTCAATAAGCACCAAGTATTATGACTCACGTGACAGGATATTGAAATACTTTACTCTTGGCTGGACTCTGAATCGCAAGTAATTGCGATCTGTTCGGTTTAAGGAAGTATGTTGCGCACGTGGTCAAAATAAGGACATGTAGTTACTAGTAAAATACCAAGGCCAGAAAGATTGAAGAAAATAAAAGGGAGTCGAGTAACATTGGCATCGAGGCTGACACATATCAAAACCGAGATCCGCGTGCAGGTATGACGTAATTCAAGATGGCGCTGAAAAAGCAGACGAACTTACTTGCTAAAGCTCACCCCATGCACAGGATATCCAGCATTAAAAATTGCGTTCTCTTAATGTCGAACGCAAAAAAACCAGGCATTTCCTCTTGAGTTTTACTCAATCCAAGCAGTACCCACATACAGTCCATCCATCTATTTCTTAACACCAGTCTTAAAAGCTGCAATCTGATGAAGATACTATCACATTATTTGATCATGACTAGTCTTGTTGATTTGGCAAGGGAAATAGCTTCTTTTAAAAATACAACCGTAATTGTAATCAGGCATGATAAAACGTGATTAAAACCTAAATGTTGTCACTGACTAAAAAACTTTGAAAGTGTACGTTTCGGACAAACGTCAAGAGTATGAAACACGGAGATGCAGTAAATGAAAGGGGGGGGGGATGTTAAAACAAGAACGACAGATAACATCTCAAATGACCAGCTCTCAAAATCAGTGGCTTCATAGCTCAGTTGGTTAGAGCGTCGCACCGGCATCGCGAGGTCACGGGTTCAAACCCCGTTGAACCCAATGCCATTAACGAACCCAATACCATTAACAATCACTTTCACATTCCGGACATCTTCAAGTTACAGGCTAATCCCAAGTGACGTTCTCACGTCATTTAAAAACCATTTCATCTACATCTCCACACCAGTTTTTCTTTTTGCATCCACGTGATGAGACGGCCATGTTGGTGTACAAAACAATAGAAAATGGCCCCACAAGTTTTGCATAATAATAGAGTCAAATTCCCAAACGGCATTTTACTGCATTGTTCTGTACACCAACATGGCTGCTGTGACGTCATATGCAAACCATCAATTCTGATGAAGGTTGCAGTATTCCAACCGAAAGTCAGTGACAACATCAGGTTTTTATCAGGTTTTTTTTACAACCACTTTCTGGTCATCAGTCCTAATCCTCCCATAGATCTTCAGGAACTTCCTCCGCTTTGTACATCCACGTCGGTTTAAAGTATCTCAGATGTACTCCAATGTTTTCAATCGCTTTCATGTCATCTTCGTCCAGTTTCAAATCCAAAGCTTTTATATTTTCCTTGATGTGCTTCTCGGAGGCGGACTTGGGAAGCACTGGAGTTTTTCGTTTAATTCCCCAGGCTAATGCAACCTGTGGAAAAATACCATTAACAGGTTGAAACAGAACAATCAGATCAAGATGATCCAAATATTAAAATCCATTTTGATGCAATAATTCAGTGTATTTTTTTACATTAGATCCCGTATACCAAAACTGCCCATTACCGCATGATTATATAATTCCCGACCCTTATTGGGGTTACATTCTAGCCCAGAAATTATCATACTTTCTCAGAAAACAGGACAAACTTCGGAATTTTTAACTTGATTAAATCATCCACACATTTTCTTTTGTTATTCAATATAAAACCTCGATTTTACGTCCAACACCGATTTTGTTTGTTTTCGTCTATCATCACGTTCTCATGTAAAAACTAAATATGCTTCACGTATTTTTACCCCAAAAGGAAACTTAAGGGTTTCGGTAGATGAACGGAGAAAAAGACCTCAATCGGTTGACGGAGGCAGAGCAGAAATCATCAGCGGCCTTTTCTGTTGCAAAATTGAGGATATATAAAAAGCACTAGCTCAGGTTAAGATTACTGAACAAGGAAATGACGATTGTCAACTCACCAAAGCGATCGTCGCGTTGTGCTTATCAGCAATTTTTTGCAGTACAGCATTTTCCAGCAGAACTGGTTCTTTAGATTTGTCCCATGGTCGATCAGGTGACCCCAGAGGAGAATACGCTGTAAGTACAATGCCTGTAATCAAACAAATGAGTTTTCTTAGCTCTTTCTTTCGCATTGTTTTTATTTTTAATTCCTTCAACTATTTCATGTCTTTCGTCACCCAAGTACTAAAGAACATCGCATTTGGCCTTCGAACAAATGCGAGTTACGTGCGAACTAGAGCAGACAAAGCTAAGACAATAAAGCTTAGACCCAGGTCTACCTGTCGCGGAACCCTCAATTCATTTTCTACGGAACTGTCAAGTGTCAACTGCATTTAGTGCTAAGGCAGTAATCCAATCAAATCAACGCATATCAAATCGTAGGTTGGTTTTTGAGGAGAATGGAAAACCGGAGTACCCGGCGGAGAAAAACCTCTCGGAGCAGAGTAGAGAATCCACGTGTGACGCCAAGTCTGGAAACCGAACGCAGGCCCAATTGGTGCTTTATACATTGGGCCAATACTGTGTTGTCTGTTTGATCTTTACTCTACTCCAAAGGTTTTTTCTGCGGATACTCCGGTTTTACCGTCTCATAAAAGTCGTTAATTGATTTGATGCGCTTTAACTAGATTCGACTTGATATGAATAGAGCTGCAGTTTTGCGAGCTAGTGGAACACTCCGCGAAAACCTTGAGACAAGCATGACTCACCTTTGCTGACACTAAACTGTAGCAGCTCTGGCTGAGGTAAATATGGGTGCAGTTCCACTATCAAAAACAAAAGTACGAGAAGATAAAACGAAAATCCAGCGGCGTAACTGAAAACAGCAAGGAAAAAACTGTTTATCAAGTATGGTAAGACATGACCACAAAGGGTCACCAAGGCCTGATCTTTGGCTAACAGCAGGGAACTGTACGCGCGAGATATTACTACGAGACACGAAGTTATTGAATTAATTATTACCGTCGCAGACTCTGCTATGATCTGAGAGGTTATACAGAGAAACGATACGTCCTTCACTCTGTCACTCAAAAGGCGTGGAAGATTTTGTAATAATCAAATTTAAATTTCTGGAATTGAATGAGCAATTTGTTATTTCTTTTATTCAATAACCTGTGTATAGTGAAACGGTTGTAACACATCTAAGGATCGCTACCGGGCCACATTAAGATCTCTTGAGACGGTTAAGAGATGATGAAGGGAAATCTTAATTTGATCCATCCCTTCCGTTAAAAGGAGAAGTAAATGTTCACAACACAGTATTGGTGATTTAATTAAGTAAGTAAGTAAGTAAGTAAGTAAGTAAGTAAGTAAGTAAGTAGGTAAGTAAGTAAGTAAGTAAGTAATCAGGAGTACCCGGCCATTCGAATTCGAAGCAACGCGTCCTCGATCCATGCTTACGCGGCTACGTGGCTACTAAGTCATGAGCTAAGTAAAATGAGAAAGTGACTGAGCAAGTACACTGTTAACGAGCAAAGGGGTGAACTGTGACTACGTAAGTTTCCATTGTACTTTTATCATAGTGACGATCATCGCTATCGTATGCCTCACGTTTTTTGATGCTCTAAGAACAACATGGGTATACCTAGAGGGTTTTTCTAAAATTATTGATTGTATTTTTTGGACGGTATCTTATGGAGATGGAGCTTAGCCATTGTTTGAACAAGAACGTTATGAGGAATGAACCGCTTCAAGTAGTCGTATTTGGTTTGCCTTGAGGCAGCCTAAACATTAGTTTTAACTGCAAGAGGTACAATAAACCAATTATTCAGTGAGTAATAGTAAATGGCAATAATATTTCGGATATCTATCATTTGTTTATACCTTGGTTACATGCAGGTAGTATATTCGCAGTTTTTAAGAGATTTGTCGTCTGCTTGACGGTAAAGTTTGAGATTCCAATTGCTTTGCAAAGACCTCGTTCCACAAGTTGCTCCATGGCCTGTTAAGGTGAAGTTTTAGGTATAAGCATGCTGGGGACTAAGTATGTGTACGTAGATGTTATGCAGGCAACTTAACGAGCGGCGGACCCGCGCGGAGAATGGGGAGGAGCGCCCTCCCCATTCTCCACGCGGCTTTTGCCTCTCGGGCCAACAATACCGCCGGACCCCCTCGGGCATGAGCGGGGGAATGCGGGGTCATTCCCTTCTTGGTCCCCCAGTAAACGGGTCCCAGCATACCTGAGGGAATAGTCACTCCATGGTCGGCGGTTTTCATGTTCGCGCCACATGGTAAATTAGAATATCGTCGCTTTGTTTCGTTTCGGAACAATGGGATGCTTTGCGAAGTCACGGACCAAGAAAGACTGTTGTAGCCGACAATCTGAAGGGCTTGGTATTGAAACTATAGTTAAGCACATTTTCTCATTTGATATTGAAACTTTAATAAAATCAATGTGTTAATTAAATGGCTTCATGTCTGCCAACAATATAAGGTAGTACGCTCGGAGATGTTCGTGTGGAACATTAGTAGGCTTCACTTTTACCTCCAGGGAACGAGGATTGCTCCTGCTTTCACTTTCATATAAAAAGTGAATGCCCCGCTCATGCCCGAGGCGGAAGGTACAAAGCACAGGTCACCCACAGGTCACAAGTCACAGGTCATTGTTTTACCAATCATAGATAGTATCCTAAACATTCATTAAATCTAACCTTAGGCCTAATCGTAGCATTGGTAAACGGTTAGCTATATAGGTTTATTTCTGTATTATTCTGTATTTATTTCTGTGTTTTGTACCTGCCCTGCACGGAGGTCAGGTGGGGGTCTGAGGGTTTCCAAATGACTGGTACACTCATTTCGATAGTGACTCCGAGATTTTTGGAACAAATACGAGTACTCCATTGCAGGAGTCAAACCTATGACCTTCCGCTGAATGGTTGGGATATCCTTAGTCACTGAGCTATCAGAGATGCTCAGGTGGCAGTTATTATTTTCTTGCTATATACTGCTAGGCCTGATATGGTCGAAATGGCGCACTCTGGCTATTGTAATAAATGGAAATTGTTAACCTCGGTCAATTAAATAAATAGATGTGGTAAAGTAACACCTCTTCAGCCTTCCATTTTTCTTGCAACATTTCCAAGTTCTACATTTTTTATGGACCTTATTCATTCACGGTGGCTGTGTTTCTGTTCTCTCGTGGCCATTACGAAAATTATCCAACCAGAGAATTATTAGAAAGTGGTTTCTTGCTTATTGAACATGGGCACCTTTAACAGTATCTGTTTTATCAAAGTATAGACTGAGAATTTCGTGTCTTTGCCACATTCACCTGCCAAGTCTTTGCCATTTCTTCTTTTGCATAACCGAGCGTTCCTTCAGCTATCGAGTTAGGAAAAGGTGCCTCTTTCTTGAAAGCAATTGGATAGTGGATCTATTCAAAAACAAAATAGCTTACATTATTTAAAATGTTACTAAATTATTTTGCTATGTTCAAAACACCTTAATAATATAATTGATTGAATCAAGGAAAGAATAAGTTTTACAGAAAACTAGAGCACTCGGAGAAAATTTAACCTCTCAAACCTGGCCCCAGTTAAGTTCAAACTATAGATAGCGCTATCCGCTGGATAAATCACCATCCAGTGAATAAGTCATAGCAAAACCAAATGTAGTATCGAATGGATAAGGATTTATCCAGTGGATAGCGTTATCCACCTTTTGACTGACAACTGGATGAGTAAAACAGTACAAAGACATAATTATAGGCCAGTCTTACATGAAATGCATGATTAATATTCAAAGTAATATTCATGTCAACTCTACTCACAAGATATAGGTCCAGGTACTTCAACTTCAAATGTTTAAGAGTTGTTTGGCAAGCTGGTAATACATCCTCAGGAGCCTGACTGTTACACCTAATTTCAGGAAATATTATAAAAGTTAAGCATTAAAATCCATTGTGTGCAGCTGAGTTGATGGCAATAACTACACTATATATGTTGTGGCTAGACCTATCTCAGAATGCCATATTTTAGGAACATAAAACCAAATCACAATCTACATTATTGACAACCTTGCAACCATTCATAGGCTAGGTCACTGAGCAAACAACTGTTCAATGGCCTATAGTACAATACGGTACAATACAATTTTATTTCCTCTTGACGCGGTGACTTAATTTAGTTACCGATGATGTTTCCATGGTATTGAGTAAAAGTGCTTGAGCATGCTGGCCAAATAAACTATTCGGTTTCCTAGTTGTCCCCCATGTTACCTATTGATGTTACATTTGATACAGGCGAGGAAACAGAAAAAGCTTGGAAACATAGAACATGGTTAAAAATAATAATTGTAGTAAAGTAAAATATAGTAGAGGTACGGCGGACAAATTCTAGGAAGGAAAAGAATTTTGTATACAGGGCGAGATACTTAATTTCAAGAGTCCATTTATTTTGAGTATTGCTTAGAGAGTAAGTAATGTTTGATATTTTTAGAAAAGGCGTACACGTTCAAATCTTTGAGGTATTGTGGGATAGACTTCCAAAGATCAATAGCTTTAAATGAAATCATCTGCTTGCCAGTATTCGTCCTAATATGTGGCTTATATAAGTTTTGTTGGGTTGCATATCTAGTATTGTACCTATGCACTTCGCTAGCATACTGGAAGGTGTTGAGAAATACGTCGGGTAGTAGACCTTTGTGCCAGAGGGGACAGGAGGCATAATGCTGTTGTCCATTCTTTGCTCCACAAAAACAAAATACAAAATGACATCGCTCCACATGCATAGAGGCCTTTTTATTATCTAATTTACCAGAGTTTAGAAACTATGAAGAGATCTTCTCGTTTTATTTTTCCCTCGTTAAAGACTTCAGTCAGTGTTTCACCAATTTCTTCCTCGTTGCCGTAAATATGTGCACCATCTATGTGTTTGTAACCATTTTCTACGGCAATCCTCACAGCCTTACCAACTTCTCCCTTTTTTGATTGCCATGTTCTGCAAGTTCAAGCACAACAATATTATTATTAGACGAGAATTGGAGATCATCCAAGCTAAGCAGTTACCTAGAAAGCCTGAAAAAGGCCTGCGATTGCACTGCGCTGTAGTGCAATCGCAGGCCTTTTTCAGGCATTCACACTGACATGTGGGGGTTTGTATGGAAAGCCGTAACGTTCTTATGTTTATTCTTTTGGTCTTGAAGTTTTGTCTTGATGTTTTGGAGTTTTGTCATCGTGTACTGTGGCAACATTATTTATGTAGTGGCGTTTTGTCACTATGTGACGAGGTTTCATGGTTACTTGTTGTGTTTCCATCAAGGTATCACCACATAAAATGTAAACACAGCACGTCAAGAGAAGACCTCAACACAGCATGATGGAAACGTAACACGTAACCATCAAACCTCGTCACATAATGACAAAACCTCACCACATAATGACAAAACCACCCCACAAGACAAAACGTCAAGACCAAAAAAATAAAGATTACATAAGAAAATTATGGCTTTTCATAGTTTCAAGCCCCTTTTTAGGCTCTCTTCGCTTTGCTGCTTCATGTTGTGTTATCATACATGTATCGTTGTATCAAATACAAGTAATAGCGTATAGAAAAAGAATAGAGAGAGGGTTCTCGGTTCCTACATTTACTAGTGTAATAATAAATCATACAAAACGTTACGCGCGTGTACAAGAGATATATCCTATTACAATGATAATCACGTGCATCGTTACATCCCCCCCTTCTTCAGATGAGAGGAGAGTCTTTTGATGTCCCCCTTTTTTTTCATTGTTGTAACAGTAACAGGTAAATATATGTTGAAGTCTGAAAAATATTAAGTGTTCAGTTTCTAGGTTTCGTAATCTTGCAAATAAGCTGGGGGTTTGGTGATTCGGCCGGACCTCGTTGTTTTGCAGGGCACATGCTCCACCGGTGGGTCGGCGCTGTTGGGGTCTGAGGTGTTGGGTAGTTCTTGCTCTGTTGGAGATGGTTGCTGGCCGGGTGTGTCGGTGTCGAGAGGAAGTGGGTCAGTCGAGACTGACTTTGGCGGGTCGACTGTTATTGGGTCTTTTGTTTGGAAGAGGTGTCTCCGGTTTCTTCTATACACCTGGCCATCTTCAGTACGTACTTGTTAAGACCGGATGTCAACCTTTCCTTGGACCTGAGCTCTGAGTCATGGTGTGTTTCGTTTTGAGGCGTGAAGCGGTTTGACTCTGACAGCATCACCAGGGTTCAATTCTGTGAGCTCTTTGGCGCCAACAGTGAAATATAGAGTCTGTTTGGCTTTGCGACGTTTCATCTTCTCCAGGGTGTCTGTAGGGACTGCCGGATTTAGCAGGGTGGTGGTCAAGGGAAGATGTGTTCTGGTTCTCCTGCTAAACAGGCGTTGTTCTGGGGAACTGTCCAACCCCTCAGTTAGGGTTTTTTCTCCAGTCCAGGAGAGCTACAATACTCGTCAAAAATCTTGAAACACTTGTGTCTGTTTCCCCTTCCCCAGTGTTGATTTGGGTATCACAGTGGCCTCATTGCTTCAAAACACGCGTGGCTTAACGTTGGGGAGAGAGAAGGCACATTTCCGGGGGGGTGGGGGGGGGGGGGAAACAGTGTGAAGTAGAAATCTCAGGATTTTTCCAGAAAATTCGAAAGAAACGGTGTCTGTTTCAACGATTTGTGACGAGTATTGTGGCCACAATGGATTAGGCGTTTCGAGAGATTTCGAAAAGCAACCGAACCCAACCAAGAAGAAGGCGAGAACCAGGTAAACACTTTGATTTATTCGATGGGTGAAGAAGCCGATGACGTTGTAGTGTCATTCGGACTTACAAATGGACAAGCAAAACAGTACAACACCGTTAAAGACAAGTTTGAGATTATTTTGTGGTCAAGAGAAATGTGATATTTGAACGCGCTAAATTCAACCGTATCTTCTTATATTACCCAACATTAATTATCCATTTATTAAGTCCTATTTTCTACCCTTAGC
>OX421446.1:7884821-7904821 GCA_949126865.1 Montipora capitata
CGCGCTATTCTTTGAGATCAAACAATGAGCTTCTCCTTGAGTTGCCACCGGAGAGAACTAAGAGAACATTGGGGGACAGGGCTTTTTGTGTTGCCGCCCCAAAGCTATGGAACTCGCTCCCCAGTAAAATTCGCAACAGTGGATCTTTGAACAATTTTAGGAATATGTTAAAAACGCATTTTTTTAGGCTTGCTTTTATACTTACGATTTAATAGGAATTAATTTTAATTATCCATATATTTGCACTTAGCTATATTATCTAGTTTTTAAATTTTTATTTATCTATTTTTATTATAGGTTTCATTTTATATTGTTATGCTTTTTTTTTAGTCTTTTAATAATTGTAATGCGCAGGTGATCATATATTCATGTAATCTGCGCAATATAAATGTAAATTATTATTATTATTAAATATTACAAGCACATAACATCGTTTCCTTGCATTTGTTGTCTATCAAGTTTAGTCACAATGCAATTACTCGGTATAGCATTTATTCTTAATTAATATTATTATACATTGGTGTCACAAGCTCGATTTTGATTGGCTATAAGCACGCAGCTAATTCTTGCTTGCTCTGTTTCTCTTACGTCATACCTACAGACAATAGATTTTATATATGTAGAATTGACGTCATACCTACAGACAATAGTTTTATGCATGCAGAAGTGACGTCACCTAACACACTAACCAGCAGTTTGATCAGTTTTGTCATGGCAGAGCTCAGCTCAGGAATATGCGTAATAAAACAATTATTGAATTCGGTTTTCGCATGTTAGCGATAATTATCAAGGCCTCAGTTTGTGTTATCCGCCTCAGCCTTCGGCTTCAGCCGATAACACAAACTTTGGCCTTGATAATTATCGCTAACATGCTCAACCTCATCCAATAATTGTTAATTGGCGTTATTAGCGCGCGCGCGGAGCACCATTGTTAAGAAAATATGGTAACCCATCGATGCGAGAAATCTTGGTTTTATAGCCATGGCGTCATCGACCGTCCGTACATTCATACGTACGTACGTACGTCCACCCCTGCATGTTTGCCAATGTGACCAGTATCATGCTAGTTTACAGCATACATCATTGATATTGGACATCCATATAAACTCTTGTTCTTAGGCCATCGTAGCTTGATTAAGAAAATAACACAAACAGCGGTGATAAACATTGTATTCCAACGCATTTTTATAAAACTTGACGTTTCGTATGCTAGTCAACACACATTTTCAAAAGTGACCGTTACAATTTTTAAAAACTAGATATATATATCGTAAACAATAGGGGTCTGGAACCTAGACTGAGAAAAATGATCTGCAGCAGTACGTGTCTAGCGTACACTGGGTTGACTGTGGTACGTGTTACACAAAAACAGAAGGCACTGAATTGGGTGGTATTGAACTGCAGGGTTCCAGTTAATTTTTTCAAGTGGGGGGTCATTAAGACCATTTGAGGGTCACCCACATGTCGCGCCAGCAGAGGCCCTTTGGCTCACACGTTCACACCCTTAATTATTTTGTAATATCCTGTCCCATTTTGAGGTCTCTTAGTTTTTTAAGCTTTGGTAATAAATTCAGTTTAAATATAAGAAACACGCTCTTGAGTAAAGGTGCACGTGATCACCTTGTGTCAACTGAATGAACTTCGGGAAAGAATGTTAATCGTTTTCAGAGTAAAACAACGTACTTTTTAGCCAAGAAACTTCCGTCTCTGTTTTTTTAAATTTTGTTGTAATATTTAACTGAATATTTACATTTCATCTGTCGGGTCAGGAAGCCTTCCTCGTCGGGTTCCTGAGAAACGTATCTATTGTGACTTCAGGGTGAACTATTTACACAATCGCGAGGTTGAGCGGCCATGTAATTGAAAATCTAAACATCTATGAGATACAAAAACAGACTTGCGAATTATCGCAATTCACAATGCTGACAAGCACAAAAGCAGAAGAAATGGTTAAGTAAATATGAAGTTTGTTACTATCTGAATGTTTTTGGGTTAGAGAAAAGGGATATATTGTCACCCAAATTATGTAATTTCATGACACTCAAAATTTGCAAAAAGCATGAGTTTCATGTAAACAATCTTCGCACTAGCAAGTCGTAGCAATAAATTGGATTAAGCAGGAAGTTAAAGAAATATTGTTGGCCTCCCAAATAAATTTCATCTTACACTACAATGACAAAATCATTTGTCAGAGAAATAAAATTCCTGTCTCCTCGCGTATCACATTTCAACGCACGTATGCAAATTTGTTAACTCATTTTCACCGCGATTCCCGCGAACTTTTTCTTCTTTCAAATACATTGTATTAGCAAAAATATTATTTCTGGTCAAGCGTTGCATCTTTTATGTTCAAATAACCGCTAAAAATAAAGATTTTTTAACGATCTATCCGAAGAGATTTTTTCATAATTTAATATTATCTGTCAAAATTTGCACAACAGTCAAATCATAAAAATATCACGCAACAAATTTAGTCGCATTTACCTCTTCGTCGAATTCTAATGCTTAACACAGGAATTTTTAGTTAATGTGAAAATCTTTCTATATTCGTTAGCAATCATCCTTTCAAATTTCAGAGAAATCGACCGGTCCGCGAATATTTTGCGAGTTTTTTTCAATGGGATGTCAAAAGGCCAAGTGGATGTTATTCATAACAGGGGAAGTTCGGGCGATCAAGTTGCGCGTGTGACCCGTTTTTATTACAAAGTGTTCCCGAATCGTCAAGTATCACCACAGAAGACAAGAACATCTACGCAAACAGTAGGTTCTGGAGGTAATCTTCAGAGTGGAAATCAAGTTTACGCCGCATGGTATATTTACATTTAATTAAGTTAACACAACAGAAAGACGCTTACCTTATTTTGACACGAAAATGCTTTACTATTGCCACAAAAACCATCCAGTTAAGGTCGCATATTACACAACATGATGAACTCATAAAGGCCATCTTTTCCGGCGAAATATTTTTTGAAACAAACAATATATTTGCTATAAGTGGCAAAAAACCCTTCCTATTTCATTACGTGCGTGAAGACAAGAAACTCAATCGTTTCAAATTACACTCCGTGTCAAAAACGCAACTAAATAAATTTCCCACCAGTGTTCAGCATCAAACCCTTTACTTGAATTATCAAGCAAAAAATGGGCAACAATTTTTCTTTCAAATAATTTTTGACTAAAAAGAATTAGTGATATTTCCAATTGTTACCAGAAGACTGTGCAGAATTTATTTATTTATTTATTTATTTATTTATTAAACTTCGCCTTCTAAATTAACTATTAACAAAACATGACGACGTAAACAAAAAATAAACAAATACTGGGTAAGGCAGGGTGACCACAACAGCTGACGCCAATTACTGTGGGCCCAAGATTAACAAAGTTCTAAACACTCGAATAAAATAGTAAAATATAGAAAACTAATAACAACACGAAATAGGCTCTGAAAGGTTGCGTGGCGTATTACATTTTAAGCAGACAGATTTCCAGGTTCTAGGGTCCTCAACATCGAAGCGCGAGATAAGTGCATCTTTGTAGTATGAGGAGAGCAGAGATTTAAATTGGTTTAGAGTTACATGGTCATATCTTAACTGCAGGGGGAGAGCGTTCCAGATTCTAGAAGTTCTTACAAAAAAAGAGTGCTGATAAGTAGAAGTGCGGCATTTCTTTGGTCTGAAAGATTTTGCATTGCTAGCGCTTGCTCTAGTGACCCTTATGGGAACAATGCGTTCAGGGAGCACGTCATGTGATACACAAACAATACCATTGGTGGCCTTAAAGAAAAAGACCAAGTCCAAAAACTCATGCCAATAACAGATAGGTAGAATATCAATTGACAAGAGCCTGTCTTTATAGCTTTCCTCACATAGGAAGGGTAGATCTAAAATAAACTTTGAGGCGCGTCGCTGGACTCGTTCGATGCGTCTTATCTATTGTTTGCGGAGACCACACTTGAGTGGCGTAGCCAAGAGCAGGACGTACGATAGCTAAGTAGAGAGTTCTGCGGGTGCTTGAGCTTTGAACGTCCATCGCACATCTACGTATGAGCCCCAGTAACTTGTTTGCCTTAGCGCACTGTTCGAGCGTGTGCTTTTTCCACGTTAAGTCGGAACTAACGTAGACTCCGAGGTCTTTCTCGTGATTGGTGACCTCTAGCGGCTTATCATTTATCTTGTACTGGAACTCAACTGGATTGAACTTTCTTGTGATGTGCTGCTGCTTGCATTTCTTTTGGTTGAAAACCAAGCCTGAGGAGATAGACCAGGCCTCCAGATTGTCTAGGTCGTTTTGCAGGAGGATAGCGTCTTGAGTGGAGTCAACCCTCCGGTACAGCTTGGTATCGTCAGCAAATGAGGCCACTTTCGAGTTCACCACAACATCAGGGAGGTCATTCACGTACAAGAGAAACAATATTGGTCCCAGAATGGAACCCTGGGGGACTCCTGACGTGACATCCATCTCGGGGGAACTGGTACTGAGTAGGGTAACCCGTTGTCTCCGGCCTAACAAGTAAGACCGAAACCATGACAATAGGTTTCCAGAGATGAGGAAGTTGGTCTGGAGCTTGTTCAGCAACAGAATATGATCGACCTTGTCGAATGCTTTCGACATATCCATGTATATAATGTCTGTTTGCTTGCCAGCGTCCAGTAACGAGCCGATGTGATCATGTACTTCAAGAAGTTGGGTGGTACAAGATTTACCTGAAGTGAAGCCATGTTGGATGCAGCTGATAAGGCAGTATATGTGGTCACGTATTTTTCCCAGCACACAGCGTTCAAGAACCTTGGAGACTATTGAGAGGAGAGAGATTGGGCGGTAGTTATCTACGTACTGTTTTTCTCCTTTTTTGTAGACAGGAATGATATTCGCCAGTTTCCAGTCGTCCGGGAGCGTACCGCAGCAGAGAGACAGGTTAAACAGCTGAGTTAGTGATGGAGCTATTTGCCGCGCTGTTTCCTTAAGGAGGCGACAGGGGATGCCGTCTGGACCAGTAGCCTTGTTGGGATCAAGGGCTAGCAGAGCCTCCGATACATCCTCCGTGGTAAAGCTGACATCGCACAGGGCGTGGTCCAATGGTTCAGGCTCCGTTGGTGTCGGGTCTGGGTGGTCCTTGGTACTAAACACGGACGTAAAGTACTCGTTGAACATAGATGCGATATCAGCAGGGCTTGAGGCCGAGCGAGTTGGTGTCGATACCCCTTCGTCGACGCCCCTTGACATGGTATCGGGAAAATTAGACTCTTTACTACTTAGTTTAAATACCGACCAAAATCTCTTTGGGTTGTTACGGAGGTCGGAGTCCAGAGAATTAAAAAAGTTAGTTCGGCTCTCCTTGATCATATTTTTCACTTTGGCTCTGAGTTCCCTGAATTTAGCCCGTAGAGAGTCAGTTGGGGAACTCAAGAATTTCTGCCTCGCGGACTCTTTCTTCCTGAGGGCGTGAACAATGTCTCCATTGATCCAGGGTGGGTTGTTGCGCCCCTTGATGTTTTTTTTAGGGATATAATCCTGAACCGCAGCGAGGAACGCGTCCTTCCACTGGTGCCAGCTTATGTTGACATCGTCCGTGTTGATCGTGCTACACAGATCGATGGCCCCGATGGCTGAGCGAAGCCCATTGAAATCTCCTCGGCTATAGTCGTACACTGTTCGTGTTATGGGAGGCGCGGCTTTCCTTGAGATCTTTAAATGGAATACGATGGTGCCATGATCCGTGAACAGGCCGCTTTCTTTTGGACTGAGTACAGAAATATCATTTACTTGACTAGCAACGCTAGTAATAACAAGATCTAGGACGTTATCACCTCTAGTTGGTATCGTGTTCAGTTGTGTTAAGAAAAAATCGCTTAACTGTTCGACGAACGCGACTTCATCAACACCTTTGGTTCTCTCAGGCGATTCCCAGTGGATTTCAGGGAAGTTGAAGTCGCCGGCGATTAGCATATTGCTGTAGCGTGACGAGAGTTTAGCCAAGTAGATATTAAACTTATCCGACCAGTCCTTCTCAGGTGTTGGAGTTCTATAACAGCAGCAAGCTACTATTTTAGCTTTGGATTTAGTTGTTAGTTCCACAGACACATTGAGTACACATTGAGTATACAATTGAGTACAAGCAAATAAGTCGGACAACACAGATCACAGATCCAAGTCTCTGTCTTTGTTAAACCCATAAGTTACTAGGGAATTTTCCATTTGATTTCAGTGTTGTACAAAACACCACACTTGTACAATATTAGAACTACAGCTCACTTTGATTACGGCTCGACGGGCGACAGATTATTGTTGAAGTCCATTACTCGTCCCTTTTAAGATTCCAGATCTTTTTTCAGCGCCTGTCTTGTTCAGTATCCAATTGACTTTCCATAATTGAGCTCCATAAGGGTATATTTTGTTTATAGATCCACTAAAACGTCATTCGCGTTACATGATTTTCGACACCATTGCCGGTTAAGTTAATCATCTTACTGTGTCCACCAGAGAAATCTACGTATTTCGCACTACCCTTTCCATCCTAAGAAAATACGCGCAGAGGGCTCTATTGATTGCCTTAATTACTTAGGATCTCCAGCCTATTCCCGTTTGGATGGCGATTCATTAGGCATTCCTGAGAAATACAACAGACAAGGTTAATTTGGGAACAGAAATCAGCACAACTAAGCAATTAAGTGAAAATGTGGCTCAACCAGGAATTGAACCTGGGTCTCGAGATTACCGGTTGGATGCCTTAATCACTCAGCCACTGAACCAACCACACTGGGAACACATATTACTGTACAACACATATACAGATTTTTGGCCTTCAGATGGTCAGGTCCGAGGAGACAATCTAACACATTCTCTGCAATCAGGATCACGTCACTACTCCCCGGTCGATCGGTGATGCACGGCCATATCCCCCTGGAAATTAACTAAGTACAGTAAGGTAGGGAGGGGATATATTAGCAACTGATTGCCTTAATATGTGTTCCCAGTGTGGTTGGTTCAGTGGCTGAGTGGTTAAGGCATCTGACTGGTAATCTGGAGACCCAGGTTCAACTCCTGGCTGAGCCACATTTTCACTCAATTGCTTAGTTGTGCTGATTTCTGTTCCCAATAAGTAGATCCCTTGAGCCAACAACTGACTCTTTACATTAATTACCCTTGTCTGCCTGTGAATCATATGTTGATCCAGCGTTAATGCTACACATTAAGTGATTAATCAGCCATGTTGCCAGCATGGTTGTCCTGATAGTGTAGTGGTCATCACACCCGACTAGTGATCAGGGGATACGGGTTCAAATCCCGCTCAGGGCAGTTACAGATTTCCCCAGAAGTTGTCCAGCGTTGAGTTTTCTGTAACTTTCTCTTAATTTCTCCTCAACTTGGACTGTGAATCCATTTGCGATCCTCCTTGGGGTAATACGTTGTTGGCTCAAGGGATCTACTTAACTGAATCTTTATAGATATATGTATATTAACTGTAAACTTCTGTGTCGAATGGAGATACTAAAACCTATGAAAAACGAAAGTCTTCTTTTACTTTGCTTTTGCGCTACGCGTTTCACCGCTGTTGCGGTTCTTCAGGCATAGCAAAGAGTGTTTATTGACTTATTACGTCATAGATACAATTGTTATTACAATTATAATGGCTATTGTTTGAGGTTTCTGGGTTGTCGCTGACTGTGGACACTTTAGTCTTGCTCATAATGGATTTTAATGAGGAGTTTTGGTTCCACATGGGAAGTGTTTTCCTGACCAACTGAAATACTTGCGGATTGTTGGGATTGTAAGTTGTTACCAGGCAAAGGAGGTTATTTTCGGTAGCTTGCTCTCTCACCCTTCTTAACTCTTCCGTTGTTTGAGTGAGAGCCTTGTTTACACCGTAATCAATGATCTCAGCCGGATATTGTTTCCTCAGCAAAATTTGTTTGAGATCGTGAAGACGCCGTTTCCTTATGTCCTGGTTCTCAACAATCATACATATTCTCCCAGCCAGGTTGTATGGTATGTTATTTTTAGTGTGTCTTGGATAGCTGGATGTATATGGGAAGTATTGGAATGAATCCGTCGGTTTATAATAAATATCGGTTGTTAGGTGAGTACTGTCTTTTCTTATTATCACATCAAGGAACGGAAGTTCTTTGCAGCTCCTCTAATTTATCCTCACCGTAAGGCCAGTTTGTGTAACAGTCATCCAAAAACCTTCTTCAGTTTGTGTAAACATAACGGCCTACTTCTTCTCCCATTTTATTGGAGACCTGGTTGTATAATTCATTCTCCAAATATCCGAGAACAAGGGTTGCATAACTAGTAGCCATTTTCGCAACAGCGGTGAAACGCGTAGCGCAAAAGCAAGGTAAAAGAAGACTTTCGTTTTTCATTAGTTTTAGTGTATATATATATATCTTTTAAAGTCGTCTTTGAAATTGAAAACATTTAGTACTTTGGCAAGTTAGTCCCATTTGACTGAGTCGAACGCCTTTTTGAAATCAACGAAGACTGTGATACCAGGTAGCTTTTTTGACTTTGTAAAGTCCATAACATCTTTCATTAATCTAACATTGTCACCTATATATCTTTTTTAAACGTAATTATAACCGGTTTGCTTCTCGCGACTTACTTCAGGAAGTTCTTTTTCCATTCGTTTTGCTTAGATCCTTGGAAGCTATTTTGCAGTCGGTGTTAAGTAGGGAAACTGCACGTAAATAATTGAGTGTGTCAGTGGGCTTGCTTTTCTTTGGAAGTAGGATAATGATGCCTCTCTTTTGACTGATAGACAATTCACCCTTGTCGAAGAAATAACTAATGCTCGCTACGACATCTTCAGCGATATTGTTCCAGATAAATTTATAGAATTCCGAAGTGAGGCCATCTGAACATGGAGATTTGCGACTTTCCATTTCAGCGAGGGCTTTGTCTCATTTTTCTATCGAGATGCGACCTAGCATGCGTTAGCATTTTCCTCACAAAGTGGAGAAATAAGGTCATTTTTGAAAAAGACGTCGTAGACTAGATTTTCTACATTGTCGTTGTTTGATGTATAAAGATTTTTAAAAAATTTTGCTTGTTCTTTGAGGATAGAATCCGGGTCATCTACCTCCAGGCCATTCTCCAGTTTGAGTTTCAGGATTCTTTTTATGGCAGCATGCCTCTTTTCTAAATTAAAAAAAAGTTTTTGGATATATATACTGGTTCTGGGATCCGGATACTTAATGTAATATTGTATTTGATATGGTCTCATAACCACTTTCACTCGAGCTAAAACTACAAAATGAACTACTAAGAGATAATGACCGAAGAAACTGATTTTTTTTCAACTTGCACCGAAGCCTTTATTTTTATCAAATCCTCTTTTACACCGTCAATCTTGGTTCCCGATTTTTAGTAGCTAACTACTGCCAATTACACTACTTTGCAATTTAAAACTTGGTTTATTAGATAGCACATTTTTGCTACTGATCACACGACGACATCTGGGCAAGGCTCACTGCACCAGAATATACCCCATGGCAGCAGTATGCCGCCTCCCATTGTCTGGCCCATAAGCAGCACCGTTGCCACATGTAAGACTGAACACAACGGAACCAAATCCTATAAAGGAGTCGCATGTGAAGCAGTGGTTCTCGTTGTTAGCGACGAAGCCGATTCTGACTTTAATCCAAGTTGTTGGAGCGGGAACAACGTTAAACCCTTGCTTGTTACAATGATATTGTAAGGAGGCGGTAGGTCCAACAAGCATCTTCCATTTAGAACGTTGGAGAGAGGTGGGACGGTACATCCCGTCCGCGATCAATGAGTAAAGGGACCTCGCTTGTTTGTCAATGACAACAAAGTTGATCTGGTTGCCGATCTTCATACCCAGGCAAACCTTCGAGAAGTTTGTTGTCCAGTAACTTGGCAGCTTGGTTTCTTCTTGGTTGAACCCAGTCATCCCTCCAGTGCGGTTGAAGGCTGTCTGGTTGCTCCATAAGGTGGAATCGTACTGGAAGGTACTCTGAAGTTAAACACAGAAAAATTATGTGAATGAATCAACTATCAAGGCAGTAAAAAATATAAAGCTGAAGAAAACAATTTAGTCGGTAGAAAGGTCACTTTGCTAATTGTAACTGCTCAGTTCATTGCTGGAACCTTTCCTAAAAGCTCCTTTTATTTGTTTTACTCAATTTCTTTTTTTTTTTTTTTTGTAAACAGGACCCCAACCTCTACCATTGTTGAAGATCGTACCAACAGGCATTGAACGAAAGGCCTGGAAGGATGGGATTGGCGAAAATTGCCTTTGCACTTGGGAGCTTATGTTACATTAACCAACTTTGTGTGCAATTTGTCTCGCAATTTTGCTGAGCTGCGACACAAGTTGCACGACAAATTGCCTGTTGAACGTTAACGTACTCTGCCAAGCACAGACGTTCCTCGCGATTGCTTTGTTACCACAACCATTGAAAGTCAGTTCTCTACTTTGTGCAAATTTTCTTGCAACACTGTATATGTTTTTTAGTTGTCGCATATTTTAATATCATCGCTGCAACTTGTGTGACAATGTTTAGTGGTATCACCCAGTGACCGTCGCGAGCGGGACAAGTTGCAAGAAACGTTGCGTAGCGTAACACGATTCAAGCAATTGAAACTGTTTCACAACATAATTGCGAGTCAAGTTGCAGGAAGTATTGCCAGTGAAACAGCGCCTATTAAAGGGCCACTGTCATGCTACATTTGCTGCTTTTAGGTCAAAACTGGGTAAAAATCTACATTAGCACTTAAGCTCACGCGTACAACATTCCTGACAACCCTTGAGCAGATATGAAATGTATTTATGGCACAAAGAGCTATTCGTGTTTAATTTTTGGCGACTTTCTGAAGACATCGTCTCTAAAGCCAGTTTTTTTTAAAGTTTCAATCCATTTCCATCCTCTCCATCCTTGGCCGCAAATAACAAAGAATAGCTTCAGTGCACTTCAATGGTTATTGGTAACAAAACTACAGCATATGCAAAGGCGTCTTTTAGTGTTCTGAAGTTTGGCTAAAATAGCGTGTCACTTCCCCTTTAAGACACTATAAGTGAGAATTTGCCCCAAGACTTTTGCCAGTCCTTGACTGCTGGCGTTGCCAAAGGAATGATACCTTGCTGCCATCAATCTTCATAACTGTCGTCCATCCTCCAGTTCCGCATCCGAAATCTCCCATGTGACAGTAAACGGGGATCCTTTCTGAACCAAGCAGCAGTGGATACAAGCCACTCTTAAGCGAACTGAAACAAAAAAACGACAAGGAAGGTTTGACTTCGAATATTACCGAATTGCGAAAGTTGCATTTATAATTAAAACGATTTACAACTCATTGAGTCACAATTTTTTGCGATATATTTTTTAGGGGAAGCATGGTTAACACCGGTTAACCCGGCTGGCATGCTTCAAGACCTGGTTGAAAGAGTACCATTCTAGAACAAGGCCTGCCATAAATGGACATTGCTCGGAATTTTGTCACTCCCATTATGTGATAATATCATGATGAGCATGCTTCCGCCGGGAGGACACGACTGTAAAAAGGAAGAGTAAGGAGTCTACAATGATCAAGGACAGATGATGTGGAAGTGGGACTGAAGCTTCCAAACATCCACGATGCCACGCTCTCATTTCCCTTGTTTCGTGGTAATGAGACTGCTTCGTTCAGTCCAGGTGAAGTTACGTGTATCCAATGTGCATCAATTAGTGCTTTTCTCTCTCGTCACATGATTGTCTTGTCATGAGACTACTTTGTACTATGATGCAGTCAGTCAGACGGATGAATGCTGAGCCATTCAGCCGAAACACATCGTATAACTCCCATTTTTTGAGTCCGCGTGATACTTTTATCCTTAGAGTGCCAGAATTTTTCGTAGGGCAATGATTTTTTCCAAAGATGAACGAAGACGACCTAGGATTTCCGAAGACGTTCCGAAGAGTTCCGTCTGCCCTAGTCTCCGGTGTTTTCCTTACAAATTACAGCGGAAGTAGGATCATTCACATTGACCAAGTCTTTTCTCGCGTTGGTTGGAGTTTATTTCACTTCATGTTTTTTCAAAATGTTTTAGTTAAACCTGTTAGACCTTAAAATTTTCCACCAGATCGAAGTTTTTGATCAGTGGTCAGGTTTTCGAGGGATAGATAATTTCCAGACTCTGTAAACTTACGTATTTTTGTTGTAAAGTTCCTTACAAGAAGAAGCAACTACAAAGAGAAAACAAGAAACGTGTAATTAAATCTTAAATACTCAGACTGCTGAGACTCTGTGGCACTACCACCTAAACACAGCATATATCCTACCTGGTAGTGGTTGATGACAATTTTCTTTGAACTCTGCAATAAGATTTATCATTTTCTCTTGAAAGGACTCTATAGCCTCTAAAACAACAAGAGAGAGAGAGAGAAAGAGAGAGAGAGAGAGAGAGAGAGAGAGAGAGAGAGAGAGAGAGAGAGAGAGAGAGAGAGAGAGAGAGAGAGAGAGAGAGAGAGAGAGAGAGAGAGAGAGAGAGAGAGAGACAAGGAACGTTGTAAAAAGACAAAAGACATGGTTGTTATGCAAATGCTCACTTGTGTCAGTAACGAGTTTAAGTAAGATCTGCGACACGACGGGAGCGAGAACGCCACAGATTTTGCGTTTTAATGGTTGAAAACAATAGCTTTGCATGCTCCGTGTATTTTTCATTTTCTTACTTTTCTTTCCCCTTCTCGGCAAACTGCAACATGAAATGACCAACTCTCAAGTTATACCAAGAACGTGATCACACAGCTGCAAATTTGAATTTTCTTTCGCATTTCCGGCTAGCCTGCATAGCAAACATTTCCGAGGGGGACTGGGATTTAACCACTAAGAAAGGGAGAAACAATTTCGAAAATGGGAATGGGATTTCTTTTCTTTAGCGGTCTCAGGCTCTATAATTTGACAAAACTACTCAAATTAGCCTATATTTCCGGGAATACAGAAATACAATTCTACATCAGAACACTTAGAATTTCACCCCAGCACTGCCTGCTCTAGCTGATAATAATTTAATAATCCATTTTTGACAGAGAAATACAACGGATTTACAATATAAGAAATAATGTACAATTACAATAAAATGATCTCCAGACCTCGCGGTTAGCTTCCAGGCCTCACTCTGTCACTTTCTTCGACAAGGGTAGGAAGTCCAAGAAAGAGGGTTCACTTGCCGGATGAGAGATATTCTTTAGTCCATAGGGGGGTTACGTGTATTCCAACGGCATTCTGATTAGTGCTTTTAATTCATCATGTCCATTAGTTTGCAAAAAGACGCTAGGAATGGGATTTCAGATTTGGTAACTGGTATTTGTACCTTGGAAACAACACTGAAAAGTTTGTACTTTACATGTACATGTGCAAGATTTCGTTTGCTGTTTTTTAAACTTGTATTTCCCGTCATTTTTGGGGAAGTTTAAGTCTAATAAATTTCCGGTAAGCATGCCCACGGACCTCCCCCCCGCCCCCCCCCTACTGCAAACTCTAAACTCTAATTGGCTCATAACTAAACTCCATAAGGGTGTTACTTACCATCGCAACAAGCGTTCTGTTTTGCTACTGATGCAACAGTCATCATCAAAAGTGCCAGAAAAACAATAGCAGTCTTCATTTTAATGAGGTGAGGTCTGGATTGGAAAAATGCCAGAGACAAAAGAACATGAACTCAATGCATCGTGATGGAACTGTATTTTTGTTAGGACTTTCTGATTTATTCCTATCCCGGTTTAGGATGATCGGAATAACAGAATTAAAAGGTCCCCCAAAGAAACACACTTCCCGAAAATGAATTTTTTTTTTTTTTTTTTACAGAGTTGTCCTGACGACCAATGCTTTGGAAGAGTCTGGAAACTACTTAGCGGGGTGTCAAGCGGGCAAAATAAATAGGAACTTAGGAAATGATATTAAAAAAAAGGAGAAGTACACGCGACAATCCCGAAAAGTATTGCGGAAAGTGCTTTATTCACAATTGTATTGACTTGACCGATTCATGGAAAAGTGCGGAAATGGCGAGACAGACCATAGATATATGTTAGCAAGGATAAAAGAAAGGAAGTGATACAGCTCCAGTTCCAGTTAAGTTGATCATATCTCAGGCTACCTCTCGGAATTTTCGTATGCACAAACCTGTATACTCTGGGTAAAAATGTCGGTGAGCAATGAACGGACGAAACTCAAAGCTGAAATCAAAGGGCAATTTAACGGTTCAAGTATAGTAGCAACATAATTGTTTTTCTCCACTAAATACTGCATTTTGTACCAGCCACGAACAGACAGCAGAAAATAGGAAGGACCACAAAAAGAAGGTCTCAAGAGTGGCTTTTACGGCTAACGGTTAAATTTTAAACATTTTTAAGGCTGAAGGCACCCTTCGAGCAGAGCCTCCTTTTGTCTTTTTCTTTACTGAGGAGGAGAAAAGTAGGCTCTGCCCGAATCGCGTCAACTCTTTGAAGCCGCTGCAGCCCGAACTTCTGGACTAGTCAATCTTGTTTTCTCTCGTCAAACCGGTTTTTCCAGTGCGAGCGTCCGTTTTTTGACAAAACCGATGGTTATAATTGAGCCCGATGTACCATGAAAAACCAAGATGGCGGCACAGATATGGCATATTAGGCTTGGGTTCGAGACTGTATCCTGGCAACATGCAGCGCATATTCAATAAAGATCTTACTCGATTCATGCAGAGCCTTTTTCGAGAACGCCAAAATCGAGCAAGCAAAAGAAAGGCTGTGCTAGCAGGGTGGGCTGAAGGTTATTTTTTTTCCCGTTACGGTTAACTGAAATTTTAATGATTCATTACCCTTGTTTTACATTACAACATAATAATTAATTAAATATATATATATATATATATATATATATATATATATATATATATATATATATATATATATATATATATATATATATATATATATATATATATATATATATACATATATATAGTAATTAATTTCCATTGGTGTGGAGCCTGGCAAAATTATCATGGAAAATTGCAAGAGCTGTCAAAACGTCCAGGATGTTGTCAAGTCTGTCAAAGTGCGTGGTACAATCCTTTTCAAAGACATATCCGCCATTTCCGGCATTGTAAAATGACAGTATACGTAATTAGCGGAATTAGTGAAACGAAAAGCAAATGGTTTGCACTAATATATATTTTTTTGCGGGTAACCCTTTTCAATTTATATTACGGCTAACGGTTAAATATTAAGCCTTTTTACGCCAAACGGTTAAATTTTTGGTCCTTTTACGGCTAACGGTTAACCCCATTGAGACCTTCCAAAAGTAGGCGGTTTTCACGTTACGTCATCGCCGCCATGTTGATGAACGAAAACAAAAGGTCTCTAATTAGCCTCTTTTGTTCGTCCACCAGCAATTGTACATTGCAGCATTGTTAGCTGTGTCTCCAGAGATTGGTTGCAAACCACCTGTAGTGGAAAATGGGAAAAATACGAACTTGACACCTTGGATTTTGCAGCCGGTCGGTGGTCCGTGTGCGATTTTCGCGCCAAAATAATTCCATAAGAACGGATTAAGATCGCAAAATTCTTTGTATTTCGAGGGTGCTTTCATTTCAAAAACCTGGTTGGGTAAGCGGTCATGTACGGTGGCTCATAATGGTAAACGAATCTCCAAACTACCAGAAAACGACTTGGAGAGCGCGAAAGGCTAAACCGCTTCTGTAGCACTTTTCCTAGCCAAGGCTCACTAACTGCAGCTCGTCAAAGCTGGTGTAAATATTGTTTAGTGTATAATAGCTGGGACTAGAACAGGGGTGCAGGGATGGCGCAGTGGTGAGAGCACTCGCCTCCACCGTGAATGTGGCCTGGGTTCCATTCCCAGACTCGGCGTCATATGTTGGTTGAGTTAGTTGGTTCTTTACTCTGCACCGAAAGGTTTCTTCCGGGGTACTCCGGTTTTCCCCTCTCCTCAAAAACCAACATTTAACTTGATTTGAGTTCATTGTTAATTTCAGTTTACAGTGTCCCCAATTAGTTCTCCAGCGCTAGAACGACTGGACACTTAAATGAAGTTCCTTTCCTTTCTTTCCTAAGCTAGGATAGTATTTTCTTGGTATCAAAATACACCATTCTAAACCTCTCGAGCTCACGTTGATCATGAATGCTTAGATTTCAAATATCATCACCTTGGTGAATCATAATTATTATCTTCCATCCTTATTCATTGAAAGTTAAATTTATGATACACCGATCTAAACCGCTCTCCGTCGATTTTCTTGCAGTGTTTTTTTTGCTTTTTTTGGCTTAAAACATCTAAAAAAAATAGATCCGCAATGCGTACGTGTGGGAGCTTAAGTGTGAATAATTTGGAATCAATTATCAAAATTTGTTTTGAATTTAATGAGCGCCGTAGCTAGTAACAGGCAAACCAAGGCACTTGACACACTCGTGATTTTTCGTTTTTGATGTCTTCTGGCATCATAAAGACCTAGGAAAAGTATTCAATCAGTGGCTCAATGATAATTTAATTTTGTTTTGGCTATGCAAAAGCATGCCAAAATTTTATAACTTTGCTGTGAATTTCTAAAAACTGCAATTCTATTAATGCCAATAGTTAGCAAACAACAGCTAAACAGCTATAGTTAAGGTGAGAGACGACGCAACGCTAACGTACAGTGCAGGCTCGACTTTTTCTTGATTAGCCAAAGTGTTGCTAATATTACAGCCCTCTCTGATATCCACCCAAGATACAAATCAGATCACTCTATGATAATATTAAAATTATCCCCACACTCAAATTCTAGGGGACCGGGACTTTGGAAATTAAATGCATCTTTTTTGACTGAACTCGATTACACCAACCAAATTAAGGAGACTATTCAGGAAACTCTTGATGAATACAGAGATGATGACTTCGTCAACCCCTCACTTCTTTGGGAAATGAGTAAACTAAAAATTCGTGAGAAATCATTATCTTATGCAAAGCACAGGAAGAAACAAACAAAAGAACATGAAATGGAGTTAGAACAATCAATAGCCAAATTAGAGGAGAAACTCGACAATGGAAACCTCACTGAGTCACAAACCTCACACCTTGAGAATGAAATTGATAAACAAAAGCTTGAGTATGAAAAAATAATTGAATATCGTACAAAAGGCGCAATTTTGAGATCAAAAGCCAAATGGTACAATGAAGGAGAGAAGAATACAAAGGCATTTTAAACAAAGCACAATAAGTCACATTAAGGTTAGTGATAACGCTTTCATCAACTCCGATGGAGATATTCTATGTGAGTGCACGTCTTTTTATAAGAACCTCTATGAATCTAAAGTCACGGTAACCAACTTTCTTGACACGTCAGCTTTCTTTGACGGTGAAAACGATACGGCCCTTAAGGATTACGAAAGAAATGCATGTGAAGGAAAACGTAACGAAAAAAGAGGCTCTAGATGCTTTGAAAACTATGGAACCTGAAAAAACTCCAGGCACTGATGGCTTACCAGCTGAATTCTATAAAGTCTTTTGGAGAGACATATCTTCTACTTTAATCAACGCATTAAATTATGCCTACGAAACAGAACAACTTTGAATCATTCAGAGAAGAGGAGTTATTAAGCTTATTCCAAAGAAAGACGCCGAGCCGTATTTTATTAAGAACTGGAGACCTTTAACACTGCTTAATTGCGACTATAAAAAGGCAGATTCATTTGTCAAAACATTAGACTATTACAAAGTATATCATTTGTTATGCAAAAGAAAAAAATATGCCAGGACTACTTTTGTTTCTCGATTTTGAAAAAGATTTTGACACAATAGAATGGACTTTCATTTTAAAAAAAACTCTTAACTATTTTGGTTTTTGCACAAGCTTAATACGATGGTTCACAATTTTTTACTGCTGTCCAGAGAGCTGCATCTTAAATAACGGATGGACGAGTAATTTTTTGGAAATCCAAAGAGGTGTTAGGCAGGGTTGTCCCCTCTCACCCTATTTGTTCGTTTTATCGGTTGAAATGTTAGCCAAGGAAATCCGCAGAAATAAAAAAATTAGTGGTTTTCTGATAAATATTAATACTAGATGGATCAAGGGATTCTCTAAAAGCTTGCCTTCAAACTCTGGACGACGTTTACAAAGTCAAATGTGGGAGCAGTGATGTTCCTTTTCCTGAGAGGAATTTTAAATGGCCAAAATACAAAGCGAAAACTCTAAGAATCTGGCTTTCAGTTCACCCGGAGGAAACCACTGATTTAAATTACCACGAAAAACTTGTAAAGGTCAAGTAAACAAACTTTTTTTCGCCTTCCTCTGGAATGGAAAAGGAGACAAAATTAAGCGAAACACTATCATTAACGACTATCCAAACGAGGGCCTTAAAATGATAGATATTGTTTCTTTTAGTAAGTCCTTGAAAGCCACCTGGATAAAAAATATTTGGATGCATAAAACCGAGGCAAATGGAAACTGTTCTTTGATCTTGAGTTAAAGGCTTTCGGCGGAAAAACAGTTGTTACTGGCAACCTTAACACAAATGACTCCAAAAATATTCTTCAATCTAAAGATAGCTCCATTAATGAAGTTCTGAAAATTTGGGCAGAAATTAATTTCGAAGACCGAATAATTTCAGAGAATCACATTCTCAACCAAAGTTTTTGGTATAATTCGCTGATCAGAATTGACAACCGCCCCGTTTACTACCCTGAGTGGCATTGTGCAGGTATTACAATGGTGAAACATTTGAAGGACGATTCCAATAATTTTCTTTCTCTCACAGAAATGCAGACTAGGTATGGAATAACCGTTTGCCCTCTTAAGTGCTGCGGAACTTTGTCCACAATTAAACTCTTATGGAAAACACATCAAAACAGCTTTGTACCCAATGATCCTAAAAACAAGTATGAAAGGTTTTCAGCTAAACTACTGAAAGCTCAAAAAGCAAACAAACTAGTTTACACAAAACTTATATCCAGGAAAATTGTACCTCCTAGGCAGGCTCAGCAGAAATGGGTAACGGAATGCAGCATAGAAGACGAAGAATGTACTAAGTGGCATGATACTTACCAACTAGCTTTTAAGTGCTGTACAAGCACAAGACGTCTCGAATTCCACAGGGGCACCCAACGAGAATATAGTTTAAAACCACTTAAACATTGCATTGTTAAACGTATTTTAGTATTTAAACGGTAGATATAGGCATATTTTTATCCCCTAGGAATTTTTCATCGATTCGGATTTCCTAGCTGAAAGTCTAGTGATCCGAAAATTATAGGGATCAAAACTCACCTTTTCGAAACTTTTAGCCAGGAAAAAGGCTCCCGAAAATTCTAGGAGACCTTTTTAGGGTAAAAGTCCGTTAAAAATGGGCAATTATACCATTTTTCAGACGTTTGAAAATCCTAGGAAAGGCAGGCAAGCAAGAAATTTTAAAACAAATGTTCCGAAAATTCTAGATCTCAAATCGTCTTCCGAACAGATATTTTCCGAAAATTGACGTTGGGTGCTCCTGATTCCAGTTCAAGGTTTTGCACAGACGAATAGCAACTAACGAATTCTTAGTTAAAATCGGCCTAAAAGACGACCCAAACTGCTCCTTTTGCAAAGATGAACCAGAAAAACTTAGTCACCTCTTTTGGTCCTGTCCCAGAGTGACCGCTTTTTGGACCTTCTTAATACAACGCTTTATTTCGTCTCAGATTATTCCAGAAAACTACCAATTCAATCTTCTTATAGCATTAGGTTTGATGCCAGACTCCTCCAAAAATCATTGTCAAATGAATGTTTGCCTCCTTTTAGCAAGACATTTTATCTGGATTTGTAAAAGCAATAAAACGCTACCAAAGGTAGAAGGCTTTTTCAGATATCTTAAGTCGACCTATCTATTTGAACAAAAGGCTGCAGGCACCTTACAAACGAAGTGGGAATTACTGAAAACTTTAATTTAGAAAACCGCTCTTTTTTCTTGCTTCTTTTACTTTGATAAGTCCCTAAACCAACAAATCCTTCATTGCCTTTTCACAACAGCCTTGCAACCGACGGCCCTTAAACTTTA